>JAODUO010000548.1:12500-237500 GCA_025642075.2 Ridgeia piscesae
CCAATCTTATGACATTATTTTTAACAATTAATGTGTCATTATCACATAAACCAAATTGCAATCAGTCAGATAATGTTACAATCAGTCTTTAAGTTGTGAGCAAACATAGGTTCCATCATTAACACATAAAACCCTAGTGAAATACGGCCTTGATCTGTTCACATAAAGAACCCCAATGATTAAAAACAATAAACACATAATTTTATATTCAATCAGATGTCTATGAAATGAAAAATGTACACAAAGAACCCACCCTCCCATGCTCCTAACTCTAAAAATGTACACTACCACTGTATACCAACAGCAGAGCTACGTAAGAGACGAATGTCACGACACATACAAATATAAATAGTCCAACAAGATATATATATATATTTATGTATATAAATATCTTATCTATTCACAACAATAGCACGCTCTAGATCGGTGCTAGATTGAGACAATCACGTCACCAACCGGAGTCGATTGGTCCTGTGGTTCTTGGGTTGACAGGCATGACTACCCATATGTCTATCCGTATAATGTGGTATCAGTTTTTCACTTGTAAACATCAGATGTGTGAGAGCACACATTCCGACTACCTCCAGTAGTTCCGGTGTAGACCATGAGGATGTCTATGATAACTTGTCCCCAGTAGAGGACCCTTCTACAGTTGCTTCAAGTACCTCAACATATAGGACACATGGACTGTTATGTGACGTAGGCAGGCATGCAGTGTCCGTGCACACAGATAACGTCCTCAGGTCTTCTATAAGTCTCCAAACAGAACCATATCGACACAAGCTACAAACTGTGGTCCAGTGACTAGTTTCACACAAAACCTGTATCCCATGGCAACTGTATCCCGTGGCAACGAGCCAGTAGGCTATGCCCTGTCATTGCACCGAACGTGCACCACTGCCTGTTCATCTGAACTCCGTCAGTTCACGGAGCCACACAGCCATTCTAATGGACAGTCTGCAGTTGTGATCAGCACACCAGATCGCAGAGATGCGACTGATCACAAAGTTTTGCTATTTCCGCACCGCAACAAGCACCACTGGCACCGCTACACCACATAGTCACTGTCCTCGCTGTCATCTTCCTCGTCATCGTCCTCACTATAATGCCGCCGTCGTTTCTTCTTCTTGTGTTTGTGAGGTTAGCTGCTGTGGGAGGATGACTTTGACGTGCGACCATGGCGATGATGTGAACTCATCGAACGCTTGTGGTATGCCATCAGTGACGATGGTGCTTTCCGTATCTCCACCTGCACATAATCATCACAGTTTATCAGTTTGGCGGCAATCACAACTCTGTGTATGCAATATTAGGTCATTTCAGATCAATGTAAGTAAGTTACATAAATGTATTTTAGTTAACAAATATCTACAATGAGTTGCTTTAAAATTTGTCATACAGACGTCATACAGTAAATCAAATGTAATTACATACCTAAATTAACTAAAGAAATAGACTGAATAAGTTTAAAAATAAATCATAAATAAATAAATCAAGTGTCATTATGACGAAATGACCATGCTCACCTTTTGACCACCATTATCTCCTTAGCCATCCCCGGAGAGATCAATAACGGCAACTGGTTTTGAGTCTTGTGATTCGCCAGTTTCAGGGCCACCTTGTGCATCACCCCCTGCCTGGCCACCAGATGGCGTGCCTGCAGCAGCTGGGGTGCCAAGACCGGACTGAGAGGGGGGTGGGGGAATGTCATCGTCATCATCTGGGTCTATGGACAGCATGAGCTGTTTGAACTGAAATAAGAGTGGGCATTCATTAGGGGTGGTCTTATCAGTTCTTTACCATCAATGTATTAAAACATTTCCATTCAAATATCATATTTACCTTGCATGCTAAATGCCCATTTCATACAGATAGCAGAGTAATTGTATTTTCAAAATTGTGCTTAATTATATGTCAGAAGAGAAACTGTTTATACAATATTACATGACTAACACAATGTCCATTTAGTCAGGATGATCCTTGTGTCAAATTTATGGTAATATTTTCTATTACAACATTTTCACCTCCAGTTGTGTCATTAATAAACCACCAGTTTAGACAATAATAAAATATTTAAAATGTAGACATTTTCACGATGACAGTTTTTAGATTGTGAACGAGAAATCATATCCAGCTATTTTATTCAAATAGAACACTAACAAAGTGCACTCACATCTAAGTAGCCCTGAATCAACTTAGTTTTGGTGTCATCATCTTGTGGCAAGTCTTGGGTGCCCTCTCTAACCAGATCCATTGTTTGGCTTGGGTTAAAGTTCATCTTTGCTTTGCGGTTCAGAGGTTTGTCCCACACCTTTGCCTGTTCTGTTGGCGATCGCATGGCTCTAAAAGAATGGTTTATTGTATGATTTAACTTACTTTGGAGCAAAAGTTTGTCGACGAGTACTCATCGACAAACTTTTGCTCCAAAGTAAGTTAAATCATACAATAAACTGGGTATGACTGAGATGAACTTACATTCCTGATCAGCCTTGATCATCCTCGCCTCCTTCTCCATCAAGTACATGAGCATGTTGCGTAGCACCTGACAGCGCATCTTCACTGGTGCCTCCTTGCGTGTCAGCAGGTCAATGTATATTCTGTAGAATTCTATAGAAAACTGCAAAATTCTATAGAATTCTATAGAAATCTATAGAAAATCTAGTTTTCTATAAAAAAATTGCCAAGGGCGGGCTGTTCGTTAGGCTGTATGTAACATCTCAGCAAATGTATTTGTCGCAAATTAACATGAGGCGAACAAGTGTTGAGACATGTTTTGATAGCAAGCGTAAATCACGTGACTATAGAGCGCTATATAATCCGTGACAATTACTTAAACAAACGTAATATTGTATTGTATTGAACGACATTTTAAGCAACTCTTCACAGTAATCACAACAGAGGGGTTCACGAATAGCTGGCGGCATTTATATACAAATACTTTGTAGTTTCGCTGCACAATGATGATTTTACATGCGCAGAAACGTCAATCGGAAAGTTTATAACAACCGGAACAATGTAAGCGCGACTACGCGGTTGTAAGCAACAGGCATCCGCAAGCAACTGCCATTTTCATGTTATTATTATATGGCTAGTCCGATGGCACTGCGCTCTTCTAAAACGGTACTAGCCCGAGCTCTAAAACCACTCGCCCCAGACCCAGACGATAGGATCGGCCTTATTTTAATTTTCGCAGCCTGCAGAGCCAGAGGTAAGTGGTTTTTACGAAATGTTATCAGCATATATCATAAAATCAGTGACATGATTCGTAACTGTGTCGATTTTTCTCGTGCTCAGGAACTGTTTGTTTATAATCCGACAAAACATAAACATTTTCCGCCAATGGGAAAGTGAACAGTGCTCTGTGGCCAACTCTACGGTTAACTACTATGACAAAAGAACCGCCAAAACTAGTGTTTACAATCTTTTTAACGTAAGATGTAAATATATTTGTTGCGGCATTTCTTTGGAATGCGCATGTCTGTTAACCTTGGCGAGCGGTCGAAAGCGAGGCTGCACTGTTTGTACTTCGTTGGGCGCCTTGCCTTGGCTGGCGTTTTAGACGAATTAAAGTAGAAATCAACGTATTTGCATGTGATGTACGGCAGTCAGACGTAGTGGAAAATGATTTTACACGAAGTGTCAAGTCGATTGCTTTATAGACTTCGGGTAAATACAGATTAAAGCTAATTGCCGGCCTGTAAGAATGCCGCGCTACCAGTCTTGTCTTGTAACTTGTTTGAGTACTGGCCTACATTACGGTCAGGGTTGGGCTCATGCTTGTTGGGTTATTAGTCGTGTATCAAAGCTTGTCTAAAATGTCGTGGTTCAGGAATATTGGCAATTGCATCTGGTAGGGAATTCCCATTTCTTATTGTTCTTGGGAAATATGAAAAAGTATAGCAGTTCTTATTGGTGTGGATAGTATTGAATGCTTTGTTTAGAATTAGATGCCTTGATTATTGATAGGTACATCAACAAAATTTTCAAAATTGTCATAGAAGAGTCAGAAAAACAGGCCATTGTGTCCACAGTTTTCATATCCATTTTCTGTGACCTGAAATTTGTGCTGCCGCCAAGTGGCAGCCAAAAGATATGACATTTCTTTTTTAAAGTTGACCTTGACGTAATTGTATTGGCCAGAATATTGTTCTAATAAGGTATTTATGAAACATCAAATATTAATAACCAAGTATTGACCCCCATATCACGTGACCTTGATATGACCTTGGCGTCACCTAGATAACTGACTAATGCTGGCAGGTGATCTATATTGAGAGATGACCTAATTATATTAAGTGCAATTCATGAACTGAATAGTTTGTAATTCCACATACATGTTGTTGAAATGGATCATTTATGTTCATATACCGGGGTAGACAAAATAATGGCATATCGATCAGAGTGTGAACCATCAATGACATTTCTTTTTAAAGTTGACCTTGACGTAATTGTATTTGTCATGCAGAATATTGTTATTGTGAATAATTTCAGTGCTCAAATTAATCATAACTAATCAATGAATGTGGGCAATTGTATTGTGACCTTGATGATCTAGTTAATTGACCTAGAATGACCATTGATCTATTTATTTTTTGCAAATATCCTATTTAATTTATGAAGTGCGACACATTGATTGTAACATGTTTTGAATTATTGAAGTAGAAAATGTGTACATGTTTACCAAAAAAATTGTGTATTAACTTTTAACCTTGACCTAATTGCCAGTATTTAATGTCCAGCGTAATATTTCTTTAACTTTATATACGGTATCACAGTACAAAGTAAACCCAATAATACTGCGATCAACTTTGTTTTGTACAATGTCTCTTTTAATATGAAATAATATTCTATATTGTTCACAGTATGCAGCCGACATGTATACATGGGAAACGAGTGAAATAGAAGTACAACAACCAATCAGCTTCATTGCATGTGATGAGAACTGACTGTAAAAATGTAATGCATTGCTGACTCAATGTTTATAATATTTAAGTTCAGTGGCAATCAGTGCCAAGTGAAATGTATCGATGTTCATAAGCCACATCAGGTAACAACTACACCACCAGGTTTCAATGTGTATCATTGTTCAAAGCACTGATATATCCACATGCCAATGTTCACAAGACACTACAGACTCATTGCATATATTGTCAGTCCAGTGTCATAAATCCAAGCGCATTGTATGCCAATGTTCACGGGGCACTACACACTCAGTGTATATAATATGTTGTTATTCCAGTGTTGAAAATCCAAGCATGTTGCGGGTCAATGTTCACATTCACACGTGTTTCTTTCATCGATTGCATTTTCTGGAAAAAAATTAATATACAGATTAGATTTGTCTTACTATGTCATACATTTTAGTAGTGCAGTTTTACCACACTGTTCTTAGTGTACACAACACCGATTTTGCATCAGTGTCATGATTCATGACAGAAACCAACATGGAGGTGACAGTGTGAATCTTCTGTCTCTGTAAGTGGGTATGCGACAATGTTTGTATGAGTTTGCATTTGAATGTATCAACAATAAATATATCAACAATAAATATAATTTATATATTATTTGCTCTCAGATGCCTGCCCAGGCATCGTCGAGTATATATATATTATCTATATATATATATATATATATAATACAAAATATAAATAATATATTATTTGCTCACAGATGCCTGTCACAGAAGCTCGCTGGTCCAGGCATCTTCGAGCATATATATTATCTATACCTAACTACATAATTATATTACAAAGTTCTATGTCTAAAGAAAAATCAATTACAGGAGCAGAGACAAATCTCCCGTGGTAATTTCGGTGATAATTTTACCAGGCTTCATATAGCATGTTTGTTGTTTCACTGATTACAACATTGTGGCATTGTCTTTAAAAAAACGTTAATTGTATATAAATGTACAACAATTTCAATACAACAGAAATGAAGGCAACACCACAATAACAATATCTAATGTTGTACATTATCGAAAAGTAGTGATGGCGGTGAATTTAATGTTAAACAATTTATTATCAATAATACAAAAACAGCCCAGGTCCAGTCAAAACATACCACGGTCATAAAGCTTTCAAAGTGTGAATTAATATTTTCGCCTATTTTGAAAACTAGAAATAATTTATGTCATTCAACAATTATACATTCACAATTATTTATTTACCAAAAATACACCAGGATTGAAGCGCAACGAGTTTTGATTGTGCGGATTTAGAATTGTATAAAATGGCGTGACCTATATTAACTATGCCACGCTTGCAGGACAGTCTACTCTCACATTTACAGACCCAGAAGAACAGCTATAAATCAATTAAAAATATGACATATTTTTAAAGATTTAAAAAAACTATATTTTATACTCCATGTAAAAGCATTTTAACACAGCGCGCGCCCCATCGAACACTTTTATGCAACGTGGCGTACGTGCCGCGAGCACCGTGCGCACCACCGCGCGCACCGCTTTTCAATTTTAAACGCCAAACTGCGTGCGCCATGCCTATTTGTAACGCGCTCGTGCGTTCTTGCACGCAGGTCCACATAGATAACATGAATACCATTTCAATGTAGATATACATATAAATCTCTGCGTGAAGTAGAAAAGTTCTACTCGCAATATTAATAGTACTTTGAAACGATTTTTCACAACGTAAAAGTAAACGTCCACTCACCTCGGTTGTAGTCGTCGGAAAAAACCTGGGAATTTCGCTATGACGTAGTTCAATCTTTCATTGGTTCCCGTGATCATCAAAATAGGTCGAACAATCATTTGCATAATGCTGGCAAACATTCTTGGCGAATCCCCGTTTTCGGCGTCACTACAGCAATGGCGGCCCAGACCGGCCTCAGATTTTGGACCAGATTCATGAGACAAATCTACCATGGCGCCCCTAGCGGAATGTAATGTACCTAGCCTTGAATTGATAAGCATTGTACGGGCTCGAGGAAGTTTTTGACAGACAAGGTAAGCGACTATAGATGGCTTTATGGAATATGGTTATTAGTTGTTGTAGGTGTATCTGTTTGTGGATGCTGGAAAGTGTTTGTAATCAAAATCAGCGGACGTAACTAGTAAAGGTTGCTGAGGATTGGCAGTAATACTATTAGTCTCTCACTTTTTATTTTTACTTA
Organism: Ridgeia piscesae; assembly: GCA_025642075.2. Lineage (NCBI taxonomy): Eukaryota > Metazoa > Annelida > Polychaeta > Sabellida > Siboglinidae > Ridgeia > Ridgeia piscesae. The sequence continues at coordinate 19,635 of JAODUO010000548.1, forward strand.
TTATTCATTTACTGTTTACAGATGGATAGAGGATGGAGGATGGAGAAGACGACAACTGAGAATGAGAACCTGAAGAGCAACCTTCCTGCGGGAAAAAGATGAGTAGTAAACAAATTGGACATCCACAATTGAACGTATAAGAGTCAATAAGAATGATCGATTTACCTAATTTGTTGTACCGTCTAAGATGACTTTAACTTATTCCTGGTTCTGTTTTCAGATTGAAAAAAGAAGGCGCAGCAGAGAAATCTGAAGATGCAAGTGAAAGTGATCGTGAGGAAAACACAGCAGGCGACAAACCTTGATGAGGAACGAAAAGATAATTATGATACAAGAGTACACAATTAATTTGTACTACAGTCAGACATGATTCTAAAATTACAATCACTAGTTTCCTTTGGATTTTATGCATATCATGTCTTCAAATCATATTCAGTTGATTCTTTATCTGTTTTCAGATGGGGAAGGAGAGGAACATGGAGGGGAAGTTCAATGAATATAAAAAAGTCCTGCATGAGATGGCATCAGTGAGAAAAAGGTATGTACATTTTTTATTATAATCTTCTATAAAGTGTTTGGCTGAAAGTTTTTCTGTTTTACATTGGAGAAGAAGATGTAGGAACCAGAAGAGGATTGAGAAGAGGAACCAGGAAGAAGAGGAAAGAGAAGAGGACTGAGAAGAGGAACAAGGAGAAGAAATTTGAAGGGGACTATCAAACAAAAGGTATGTCTGTATTTGTATTAGTGAAGACATGTCTCTCACTTGTTTCTTATTATTCCTTTACTGTTTACAGATGGATAGGAGGATGGAGGATGGAGAAGACGACAACTGAGAATGAGAACCTGAAAAGTAACCTTCGTTTGGAAAAAAGTTGAGTAGTAAACAAAGTGTACATCCACAATTGAACTTACGATAGACAACAAGAATGATCGATTTACCTAAATTTTACTACAGTCTAAGATGACTTTCACTTATTCCTGGTTCTGTTTTCAGATTTAAAAAAGAAGACGCAGCAGAGAAATCTGAAGATGCAAGTGAAGGTGATCGTGAGGAAAACACAGCAGGCGACCAACCTTGATGAGGAACAAAGAGATAAGAATAATACAAGAGTACACAATTAATTGGTACTATAATCACACATGATTCTAAAATTACAATCACTAGTTTCTGTTGGATTTTCTGCATGTCATGTTTTCAAATCATGTTCAGTTGATTCTTTATCTGTTTCCAGATGGGGAAGATGAGAAACATGGAGGGGAAGTTCGATGAATATCAAACAGTCCTGCATTACATAAATGGCATCAGAGAGAAAAAGGTATGTAATTGTTTTATTATGATCTAAATAATGTTTAGCTGAATGTTTTGATGCTTTACATAGGAGAAGAAGATGGATATACCAGAAGAGGTATGAGAAGAGGAAGAAAGAGGATTGAGAAGAGGATCCATGAAGAGGGAGAAGAGGACTGAGAAGGTAACATGGAGAAGAAATTAGAAGAGGATTATCAAACAAAAGGTATGTCTGTAGTTGCATTGGTATGTCTGTAGTTTGTACTGCGCGAAAAATGGCACTCTTCATAATTAGTCAAGATTGCCAAACACAAGTATTTGCCGCTAATGCCGCGGCAACCATCATAATAATCGATTAAAATTTCCGTGATCATTGTCACGGGCAAAGTGTTCCATTGATTCTGCTTGTAATAATACTTCGGACAATATAACTGAAACACGCTATTTGGGAACAATTCGATTATTACAAACAGAAACAAAACAAAGTCATATATGTTAACATGGAGAATATGGATTTCTTGCCCCCAACTGCCCCAAGCCTCGTTTTCGCCCACGAGACTTACACTCCCTATTGTATTTCCTACATGTCATGTTTTCAAATAATTTTCAGTTCATTCTTTTTCTGTTTTCAGAGGGGGAAAAGAGGAATATGGAGGGGAAGTTCGATATTTTTTACGTATATACAGTATTTATGGTAGCGCTCTTTTTAGTATTGTATATTTTCTCTTGAACTATATATTATATATAATTATTAAATTTATTCGTTTGATTTGTTTGTCTGATGGTGAGTTTGTGTGCAGTGTCTGGTGGTGAGTTTGTGTACAGTGTCTGATGGTGAGTTTGTGTGCAGTGTCTGATGGTGAGTTTGTGTGCAGTGTCTGGTGGTGAGTTTGTATGCAGTGTCTGGTGGTGAGTTTGTGTGCAGTGTCTGATGGTGAGTTTGTGTGCAGTGTCTGGTGGTGTGTTTGTATGCAGTGTCTGGTGGTGAGTTTGTGTGCAGTGTCTGATGGTGAGTTTGTGCAGTGTCTGGTGGTTAGTTTGTGTGCAGTGTCTGATGGTGAATTTGTGTGCAGTGTCTGGTGGTGAGTTTGTGTGCAGTGTCTGATGGTGAGTTTGTGTGCAGTGTCTGATGGTGAGTTTGTGTGCAGTGTCTGATGGTGAATTTGTGTGCAGTGTCTGGTGGTGAGTTTGTGTGCAGTGTCTGATGGTGAATTTGTGTGCAGTGTCTGGTGGTGAGTTTGTGTGCAGTGTCTGATGGTGAGTTTGTGTGCAGTGTCTGGTGGTGAGTTTGTGTGCAGTGTCTGATGGTGAGTTTGTGCAGTGTCTGGTGGTGAGTTTGTGTGCAGTGTCTGATGGTGAATTTGTGTGCAGTGTCTGATGGTGAGTTTGTGTGCTGTATCTGGTGGTGAGTTTGTGTGCAGTGTCTGATGGTGAGTTTGTATGCAGTGTCTGGTGGTGAGTTTGTGTGCAGTGTCTGATGGTGAGTTTGGTGCAGTGTCTGTGGTGAGTTTGTTGCAGTGTCTGGTGGTGAGTTTGTGTGCAGTGTCTGGTGGGAGTTTGTGTGCGTGTCTGTGGTAGTTTGTGTGCATGTCTGGTGGGAGTTTGTGGCAGTGTCTGGTGGTGAGTTTGTGATTGTGGTGAGTTTTGAGGTCTGTGTGAGTTTGTTGCAGTGTTGGTGGTGAGTTTGTGTGCAGTGTCTGGTGGAGTTTGTGTGCAGTGTTGTGGAGTTGTGCAGTGTTGATGGTGAGTTTGTGCATGGTGGTGAGTTTGTGCAGTGTCTGTGGTGAGTTTGTTGCAGTGTCTGGGGGTTTGTGTGCTGTGGGGTTTGTTGCAGTGTCTGATGGTATTTGTTGCATGCTGTGGTAGTTTGTTGCAGTGTCTGTGGGTTTGTGTGTTTTGGAGTTGTTGCAGTGTCTGATGGTAGTTTGTGCAGTGTCTGTGGTAGTTTGTGGTGTCTGTGGTGGTTTGTGCAGTGTCTGTGGTGAGTTTGTGCAGTGTCTGATGGTGAGTTTGTGTGCAGTGTCTGGTGGTGAGTTTGTGTGTGGTGTTTGTTGAGTGTCGGTGGTGAGTTTGTTGCAGTGTCTGGTGGTGAGTTTGGTCAGTGTCTGATGGTATTTGTCAGTGTCTGGTGGTGAGTTTGTGGTCTGGTGGTGAGTTTGTTGAGTCTGTGGTGAGTTTGTGTGTGTCTGTGGTTGTTGGTGTCTGTGGTGAGTTTGTGCAGTGTCTGGGGTGAGTTTGTGCAGTGTCTGTGGTGAGTTTGTGCAGTGTCTGATGGTGATTTTGTGCAGTGTCTGTGGTGAGTTGTGAGTTGGGTGATTGTGTGTGTTGGTGAGTTTGTGTGCATGTCTGGGTGAGTTTGTGCAGTGTCTGTGGTGAGTTTGTGTGCAGTGTCTGATGGTTGTGATGTCTGTGGTGTTTGTTGCAGTGTGGTGTTTTGCAGTGTCTGGTGGTGAGTTTCGTGTGGGTGGTTTGGAGGTGGTGAGTTGTGTGTGCTGGTGGTGAGTTTGTGCAGTGTCTGTGGTGAGTTCTGTTGTGTGTGTTGTGGGCGAGTTTGTGCAGTGTTGTGGTGATTTGTGCAGTGTTGTGTAGTTTGTGCATGTCTGTGGTGATTTGTTGCAGTGTCTGTGGTGAGTTTGTGCAGTGTCTGTGGTATTTGTGTCAGTGTCTGGAGTGTGCAGTGTCTGTGGTGATTTGTGTGCGTTCTGTGGTGAGTTTGTGCAGTGTCTGGATTTTGCAGTGTCTGTGGTGATTTGTTCGTTCTGGTGTGTGAGTTTGTGTTGTATGTGTGAGTTTGTGGTTGTATTGTCTTCTGTGTGAGTTTGCGTTCTGGTGGTGAGTTGTGCAGTGGTGGTGAGTTTGTGCAGTGTCTGTGGTGAGTTTGTGTGCATGTCTGTGTGATTTGTAGTGTTGTTTGTGCGTGTCTGTGGGAGTTGTGCTGTCTGTGGTGAGTTGTATTCTGGGTGAGTTTGTTGCAGTTCTGGGGTGATTGTGAGTTTGTGTGAGTTTTTGAGTGTTGTGGTAGTTTGTGAGTGTTGTGGAGTTTGTGCGTGTTGTGGGAGTTTGTGCATGTTGTGGTGAGTTGTTGTGCAGTGTCTGTGGTGAGTTTGCAGTGTCTGTGGTATTTGTGCAGTGTTGTGGTATTTGCAGTGTCTGGTGGAGTTGTGCAGTGTTGTGGTGATTTGTGCAGTGTTGATTGTGAGTTGATCGTTTGATTTGTTTGTCTGTGGTGAGTTTGCAGTTCTGGTGGTGAGTTTGTTGCAGTGTCTGTGGTGAGTTTGTGCAGTGTCTGTGGTGAGTTTGTTCAGTGTCTGGTGGTGAGTTTTGCAGTGTCTGTGTGGTTTGTGTGCAGTGTCGATGGTGAGTTTGTGTGCAGTGTCTGGTGGTGAGTTTGTGCAGCTTTAGTTTGTGCAGTGTCTGTGGTGAGTTTGCAGTGTCTGTGGTTAGTTTGTTGCAGTGTCTGTGGTGATTTGTTGCAGTGTCTGGTGGGAGTTTGTTGCATGTCTGTGGTGAGTTTGTGCAGTGTCTGTGGTGAGTTTGTGCAGTGTCTGTGGTGATTTGTGCAGTGTCTGGTGGTGAGTTTGTGTGCAGTGTCTGATGTGATTGTGTGCAGTGTCTGGTGGTGAGTTGTGCAGTGTCTGTGGTGAGTTTGCAGTGTCTGGTGGTGGTTTGTGCAGTGTCTGGTGGTGAGTTTGTGTGCAGTGTCTGTGGTGAGTTGTGCAGTGTCTGTGGTGATTTGTGCAGTGTCTGTGGTGATTTGTGCGTTCTGTGGTGAGTTTGTGCGTTCTGTGGTGATTGTGCAGTGTCTGTGGTGAGTTTGTTGCAGTGTCTGTGGTGAGTTTGTGTGCAGTGTCTGTGTGTTGTGTGTGGTGGTAGTTTGTGCAGTGTCTGGTGGGAGTTTGTTGGTGTTGTGGTAGTTTGTGTGATGTCTGGTGGGAGTTTGTGCGTTCTGAGGTGAGTTTGTGCATGTCTGGTGGTGAGTTTGTGCAGTTCTGAGTGAGTTTGTTGCAGTGTTGGTGGTAGTTTGTTGCAGTGTCTGTGGGAGTTTGTGCAGTGTTGTGGTAGTTTGTGCAGTGTTGTGGAGTTTGTGCAGTGTTGGTGGTGAGTTTGTGCAGTGTTGTGGTGAGTTTGTGCAGTGTCTGGTGGTGAGTTTGTTGAGTTTGTTGAGTTTGTTTTGCAGTGTCTGATGGTGAGTTTGTGCAGTGTCTGTGGAGTTTGTGCATGTCTGTGGTGAGTTTGTTGCAGTGTCTGGTGTGAGTCTGGTGGTAGTTTGTGCAGTGTCTGTGGTGATTGTGCAGTGTCTGGTGGTAGTTTGTGCAGTGTCTGTGGTGATTGTGCAGTGTCTGGTGGTGAGTTTGTGCAGTGTCTGTGGTGATTTGTGTGCAGTGTCTGTGGTGAGTTTGTGTGCAGTGTCTGGTGATTTTGTGCAGTGTCTGTGGTGATTTGTGCAGTGTCTGTGGTGAGTTTGTGCAGTGTCTGATGGTGATTTGTTCAGTGTCTGGTGGTGAGTTTGTGTGCATTTCAGTTTTCTGATGGTGAGTTTGTGCAGTGTCTGGTGGTGAGTTTGTACAGTGTCTGTGGTGAGTTTGTGTGCAGTGTCTGTGGTGAGTTTGTGTGCAGTGTCTGTGGTGAGTTTGTTGCAGTGTCTGGTGGTAGTTTGTGTGCAGTGTCTGTGGGAGTTTGTGTGCGTGTCTGGTGGTGGTTTGTTGCATGTCTGGTGGTGAGTTTGTGTGCAGTTCTGAGGTGAGTTTGTGCAGTGTCTGGTGGTTAGTTTGTTGCAGTGTCTGATGGTGAATTTGTGTGCAGTGTTGGTGGTAGTTTGTGTGCAGTGTCTGTGGGAGTTTGTGCAGTGTTGATGGTGAGTTTGTGCAGTGTTGATGGTGATTTTGTGCAGTGTCTGGTGGTGAGTTTGTTGCAGTGTCTGATGGTGATTTTTGTGCAGTTTTCTGGTGGTGAGTTTGTTGCAGTGTCTGATGGTAGTTTGTGTGCAGTGTCTGGTGGTGAGTTTGTTGCAGTGTCTGATGGGAGTTTGTGCATGTCTGGTGGTGAGTTTTGTGCAGTGTCTGTGGGATTTGTGTGCAGTGTCTGATGGTGAGTTTGTGTGCTGTCTGGTGGTGAGTTTGTGTGCAGTTCTGAGGTGAGTTTGTATGCAGTGTCTGTGGTGAGTTTGTTGCAGTGTCTGATGGTGAGTTTGTGCAGTGTCTGGTGGTGAGTTTGTGCAGTGTCTGGTGGTGAGTTTGTTGCAGTGTCTGTGGTGAGTTTGTTGAGTGTTGGTGGTAGTTTGTTGAGTGTCTGGTGGGAGTTTGTTGCGTGTCTGTGGTGAGTTTGTTGCATGTCTGGTGGTGAGTTTGTTGCAGTTCTGGGTGAGTTTGTATGCAGTGTCTGGTGGTGAGTTTGTTGCAGTGTCTGATGTGAGTTTGTGTGCAGTGTTGGTGGTAGTTTGTGTGCAGTGTCTGGTGGGAGTTTGTGCAGTGTTGGTGGTGAGTTTGTGCAGTGTTGATGGTGAGTTTGTGCAGTGTCTGGTGGTGAGTTTGTTGCAGTGTCTGATGGTGAGTTTGTTGCAGTGTCTGGTGGTGAGTTTGTTGCAGTGTCTGTGGTGAGTTTGTGCAGTGTCTGTGGTAGTTTGTGCAGTGTCTGTGGTGAGTTTGTATGCAGTGTCTGATGGGAGTTTGTGTGCAATGTCTGGTGGTGAGTTTGTGTGCAGTGTCTGATGGTGAGTTTGTGCAGTGTCTGGTGGTAGTTTGTGCAGTGTCTGATGGTGAATTTGTGCAGTGTCTGGTGGTGAGTTTGTGTGCAGTGTCTGTGGTGAGTTTGTGTGCAGTGTCTGATGGTGAGTTTGTGCAGTGTCTGTGGTGAATTTGTGCAGTGTCTGGTGGTGAGTTTGTGCAGTGTCTGTGGTGAGTTTGTGCAGTGTCTGATGGTGATTTGTGTCAGTGTCTGGTGGTGAGTTTGTGTGCAGTGTCTGGTGGTGAGTTTTGTGCAGTGTCTGGTGAGTTTGTTGCAGTGTCTGATGGTGAGTTTGTTGCAGTGTCTGGTGGTGAGTTTGTTGCAGTGTCTGTGGTGAGTTTGTTGCAGTGTCTGATGGTGAGTTTGTGTGCAGTGTCTGATGGTGAGTTTGTGTGCAGTGTCTGATGGTGAGTTTGTGTGCAGTGTCTGATGGTGAGTTTGTGTGCAGTGTCTGGTGGTGAGTTTGTGTGCAGTGTCTGATGGTGAGTTTGTGTGCAGTGTCTGGTGGTGAGTTTGTGTGCAGTGTCTGGTGGTGAGTTTGTATGCAGTGTCTGGTGGTGAGTTTGTGTGCAGTGTCTGATGGTGAGTTTGTGCAGTGTCTGGTGGTGAGTTTGTGTGCAGTGTCTGATGGTGAGTTTGTTGCAGTGTCTGGTGGTGAGTTTGTGTGCAGTGTCTGATGGTGAGTTTGTGTGCAGTGTCTGATGGTGAGTTTGTGTGCAGTGTCTGATGGTGAGTTTGTGTGCAGTGTCTGTGGTGAGTTTGTGTGCAGTGTCTGATGGTGAGTTTGTGTGCAGTGTCTGGTGGTGAGTTTGTGTGCAGTGTCTGATGGTGAGTTTGTGTGCAGTGTCTGATGGTGAGTTGTGTGCAGTGTCTGGTGGTGAGTTTGTGTGCAGTGTCTGATGGTGAGTTTGTTGCAGTGTCTGGTGGTGAGTTTGTGTGCAGTGTCTGATGGTGAGTTTGTGTGCAGTGTCTGATGGTGAGTTTGTGTGCAGTGTCTGGTGGTGAGTTTGTGTGCAGTGTCTGATGGTGAGTTTGTATGCAGTGTCTGATGGTGAGTTTGTGTGCAGTGTCTGATGGTGAGTTTGTGCAGTGTCTGGTGGTGAGTTTGTATGCAGTGTCTGGTGGTGAGTTTGTGTGCAGTGTCTGATGGTGAGTTTGTGTGTAGTGTGTGGTGGTAAGTTTGTGTGCAGTGTCTGGTGGCGAGTTTGTGTGCTGTGTCTGATGGTGAGTTTGTGTGCAATGTCTGGTGGTGAGTTTGTGTGCAGTATCTGAAGGTGAGTTTGTATGCAGTGTCTGGTGGTGAGTTTGTTTGCAGTGTCTGATGATGAGTTTGTGTGCAGTGTGTGGTGGTCAGTTTGTGTGCAGTGTCTGGTGGCGAGTTTGTACGCAGTGTATGATGGTGAGTTTGTACGCAGTGTATGATTGTGAGTTTGTGCAGTGTCTGTGGTGATTTGCAGTGTCTGGTGGTGAGTTTGTATGCAGTGTCTGATGGTGAGTTTGTATGCAGTGTCTGGTGGTGAGTTTGTATGCAGTGTCTGATGGTGAGTTTGTATGCAGTGTCTGATGGTGAGTTTGTGTGCAGTGTCTGATGGTGAGTTTGTATGCAGTGTCTGATGGTGAGTTTGTGTGCAGTGTCTGGTGGTGAGTTTGTGTGCAGTGTCTGATGGTGAGTTTGTGCAGTGTCTGGTGGTGAGTTTGTGTGCAGTGTCTGATGGTGAATTTGTGTGCAGTGTCTGGTGGTGAGTTTGTGTGCAGTGTCTGATGGTGAGTTTGTGTGCAGTGTCTGATGGTGAGTTTGTGTGCAGTGTCTGATGGTGAGTTTGTGTGCAGTGTCTGGTGGTGAGTTTGTGTGCAGTGTCTGATGGTGAGTTTGTGTGCAGTGTCTGATGGTGAATTTGTGTACAGTGTCTGGTGGTGAGTTTGTGTGCAGTGTCTGGTGGTGAGTTTGTGTGCAGTGTCTGGTGGTGAGTTTGTGTGCAGTGTCTGATGGTGAGTTTGTGCAGTGTCTGGTGGTGAGTTTGTGTGCAGTGTCTGGTGGTGAGTTTGTGTGCAGTGTCTGATGGTGAGTTTGTGTGCAGTGTCTGATGGTGAGTTTGTGTGCAGTATCTGGTGGTGAGTTTGTGTGCAGTGTCTGATGGTGAGTTTGTTGCAGTGTCTGGTGGTGAGTTTGTTGCAGTGTCTGGTGGTGAGTTTGTGTGCAGTGTCTGATGGTGAGTTTGTGTGCAGTGTCTGGTGGTGAGTTTGTATGCAGTGTCTGGTGGTGAGTTTGTGTGCAGTGTCTGATGGTGAGTTTGTGTGCAGTGTCTGGTGGTGAGTTTGTGTGCAGTGTCTGGTGGTGAGTTTGTGTGCAGTGTCTGATGGTGAGTTTGTGTGCAGTGTCTGGTGGTGAGTTTGTGTGCAGTGTCTGATGGTGAGTTTTGTGCAGTGTCTGGTGGTGAGTTTGTGTGCAGTGTCTGGTGGTGAGTTTGTGTGCAGTGTCTGGTGGTGAGTTTGTGTGCAGTGTCTGATGGTGAGTTTGTGTGCAGTGTCTGGTGGTGAGTTTGTGTGCAGTGTCTGATGGTGAGTTTGTGTGCAGTGTCTGATGGTGAGTTTGTGTGCAGTGTCTGGTGGTGAGTTTGTGTGCAGTGTCTGGTGGTGAGTTTGTATGCAGTGTCTGATGGTGAGTTTGTGTGCAGTGTCTGATGGTGAGTTTGTGCAGTGTCTGGTGGTGAGTTTGTGCAGTGTCTGGTGGTGAATTTGTGCAGTGTCTGATGGTGAGTTTGTATGCAGTGTCTGCTGGTGAGTTTGTGTGCAATGTCTGATGTGAGTTTGTGCAGTGTCTGGTGGTGAGTTTGTGCAGTGTCTGGTGGTGAGTTTGTGCAGTGTCTGGTGGTGAGTTTGTATGCAGTGTCTGGTGGTGAGTTTGTGTGCAGTGTCTGCTGGTGAGTTTGTGTGCAGTGTCTGATGGTGAGTTTGTGCAGTGTCTGGTGGTGAGTTTGTGCAGTGTCTGGTGGTGAGTTTGTGCAGTGTCTGGTGGTGAGTTTGTGTGCAGTGTCTGGTGGTGAGTTTGTGTGCAGTGTCTGATGGTGAGTTTGTGCAGTGTCTGGTGGTGAGTTTGTGCAGTGTCTGGTGGTGAGTTTGTGCAGTGTCTGGTGGTGAGTTTGTGCAGTGTCTGGTGGTGAGTTTGTGTGCAGTGTCTGGTGGTGAGTTTGTGTGCAGTGTCTGATGGTGAGTTTGTGCAGTGTCTGGTGGTGAGTTTGTGCAGTGTCTGGTGGTGAGTTTGTGCAGTGTCTGATGGTGAGTTTGTATGCAGTGTCTGGTGGTGAGTTTCTGTGCAGTGTCTGGTGGTGAGTTTGTGTGCAGTGTCTGATGGTGAGTTTGTGCAGTGTCTGATGGTGAGTTTGTATGCAGTGTCTGGTGGTGAGTTTGTGTGCAGTGTCTGCTGGTGAGTTTGTGCAGTGTCTGATGGTGAGTTTGTGTGCAGTGTCTGGTGGTGAGTTTGTGCAGTCTCTGGTGGTGAGTTTGTGTGCAGTGTCTGGTGGTTTGTGTGCAGTGTTTGATGGTGAGTTTGTGTGCAGTGTCTGACGGTGAGTTTGTGTGCAGTGTCTGGTGGTGAGTTTGTGTGCCATATCTGACGGTGAGTTTGTGTGCAGTGTCTGGTGGTGAGTTTGTGTGCAGTGTCTGACGGTGAGTTTGTGTGCAGTGTCTGGTGGTGAGTTTGTGTGCAGCTGACAAAGAACTATGACTTCTTCCCCCTCAACCGCGCCTTCAGTCTGCAGCAGGAACTTGATGAGAACAAGATCTTCCTTTTGTTTTTAGTTTTACTTAAAAGCTAGATTAAGGTTTCTTGTCACTATATATGGCAAAGAAATACACCACCAGTCATCTGTATTTTATGACAAGTGATGTGGGTTCAAAGGTGAAAGTCTCCTCGCCATTTTGGTTATTTTGTAAACAAAGAATTGTCAGTTGTGTCGGGTGTGCTAGTGAACAGGTGTTGTATCTATCTTGAGAGTGCACTGTCTGTTAAGTTGTGCTTGTTGGCGAGTTCCTAAGACGTGTTGTTGTGGGGTCGTTGCAGGCGCAACGGAGCCAGGGACAGGGAGGATGAGAGACAGAATGCTTCGGTGCACCAGCACCGCCCAGGCACCAGCACCGCTTAATACAAGACACACACATCAGCACTGACAAGTAAAAGTTATATTACAGTAAATGACCATTATTTATAGAGTTCTCAATTTGTTTTCTGTTGTGATATACCCAGCAAACATCTGTGATTTAAAAAAATATTTGTTATTCTATGAAATTACAGTCATATTTACTGTGTTTATTGTTGTTAAATATGTAGTCATTTATTTATTATGTTTATGCACATTTATCTGCTGTATTAGTCATAATTTGATTGACTATGTTCAATAAACGTTTGAAATAATTTGAAATCACCAGTGCCATTACTACCAAAATGATTCTTTTTACCTACTCTACAACTGATGCCAGATCAGTCCTTATCACTTGAAGCTTAGTTGGCTAGAACAGAACTAGCCTTGTGTGAAGTTGATGTGCAAAATAGATTTCCTTTGTTTGGCTGCAAGAGCTGCTTCGTCACCTGGTAGGGTTGTTGCACATATTACATCTGCGTTTGATTCAAAAGTTTGGTACATTTAAATCTTAGGGATTTTTATTTATTTCTCTGTATATTTGTGGCTTTCTTCAACAAACTGAATTCACGGTCTTGTCACATGATCTACATCCCAATTTTTTCTACAACTTTGGCTTTGAGATGCAGCCAAAAGAAGACAGAAATAAAGAAAAAACAAAGTTCTTTGTGAGATAAATATATTCGATATGAATAACTGAGAAACCAAATCATCACCAATACATTCAAGAAATAGAATTCAAATATTTTTGGTGCATCCATCAATTTCCCTTATCAAATATAGGACAAGAAACCAGCGTGCAACAGCAGCAATTTAATACATAATGAGAACAAATACAAACACGACAACACGTTCTATGTACAGAACAGGCATAAATTAGGATCACGTACGTATATTCAAGGAAATCTGACTGACAACACGACGCGGGATTCGTCGCTGCATATAAAACACGCTATGCAGGCTCCCTCCAAGTTACACTGCCTAATAATTATTATATTGATATCACAAGTTAATGGGTTTGCAACACAGACTTGAGGCATGATTCCACGATGTCAAGCAATGCTATGTTCTGCTGGTCTAGTAATAGGTAATACTCCCAGACTGCGACACATCCCACCCAAGGAACTGTGTCTCACACATACACAGATGAGGTACACGCTATACAACACATACACACTTGTACATGCACATACACCAGTACATCTGCTGCTGATTGCAAAGGTCATGCAGAGTCCATACTGGGTTCGGTCAACATTCGACAAAGGTATGCCAATGTTGTTCTGTAGGATGCACTCGCTACGTGCAGCTTTATCCATGGCCAAAAGAGAGATTCATGGCGCCTCCAAGTCCATCTGCGCCAACCCTTCACCGGGTCTTGACCAGCAGCGAGTGACCATGTCCAGCAACTGACCACGTACTTGTACTATAGGCCAACAGGATTACTGCTATGTCAATTCATATTTCACACAAGCGACCGACGAGAAAACTCCCACAAACATTCTTTCGCAGAGCCACGACTCTCAGGAGCAGTTGTAAATGTCCGAAAATCTTGGCGTTGTTGAAGCGTATGCAAAGTCAACATATCACATGAGCTTGTAATAAATAATGCAGTGTGACAAGACTCGGTGACGTGCAACGGCCAGCTTTGCCGAGACGTGCTCCAGAATATCCAGTGACCGATGGCAAGTGTAGCGGCGGCGACAGAAGTAGCGGGGGTAGCGGCAGCAGTCGCACACAGGCGCATGCTTCAGCTAAAGGAGTCAGCTGTATGACGCCTGTCAGCTGTGTCCATACTGGTGTCCAGGTAGTGTCCAGCCAGTGCTATTGGTGACCGGTGCGGTGGGGCCGTAGCTTCATGTTCTTGCTCAGTTTCTCCTCCTGCTGCAGCTCATTGCGGAAACTCATCACTTTCTCTGCAACACAACGGCTGGTCAGAGAAACTCATCACTTTCTCTGCAACAACACAACGGCTGGTCAGAGAAACTCATCACTTTCTCTGCAACAACACAACGGCTGGTCAGAGAAACTCATCACTTTCTCTGCACCAACACAACGGCTGGTCAGAGAAACTCATCACTTTCTCTGCAACACAACGGCTGGTCAGAGAAACTCATCACTTTCTCTGCAACACAACGGCTGGTCAGAGAAACTCATCACTTTCTCTGCAACACAACGGCTGGTCAGAGAAACTCATCACTTTCTCTGCAACACAACGGCTGGTCAGAGAAACTCATCACTTTCTCTGCAACAACACAACGGCTGGTCAGAGAAACTCATCACTTTCTCTGCAACAACACAACGGCTGGTCAGAGAAACTCATCACTTTCTCTGCAACAACACAACGGCTGGTCAGAGAAACTCATCACTTTCTCTGCAACAACACAACGGCTGGTCAGAGAAACTCATCACTTTCTCTGCAACAACACAACGGCTGGTCAGAGAAACTCATCACTTTCTCTGCAACACAACGGCTGGTCAGAGAAACTCATCACTTTCTCTGCAACACAACGGCTGGTCAGAGAAACTCATCACTTTCTCTGCAACACAACGGCTGGTCAGAGAAACTCATCACTTTCTCTGCAACACAACGGCTGGTCAGAGAAACTCATCACTTTCTCTGCAACACAACGGCTGGTCAGAGAAACTCATCACTTTCTCTGCAACAACACAACGGCTGGTCAGAGAAACTCATCACTTTCTCTGCAACACAACGGCTGGTCAGAGAAACTCATCACTTTCTCTGCAACAACACAACGGCTGGTCAGAGAAACTCATCACTTTCTCTGCAACAACACAACGGCTGGTCAGAGAAACTCATCACTTTCTCTGCAACAACACAACGGCTGGTCAGAGAAACTCATCACTTTCTCTGCAACACAACGGCTGGTCAGAGAAACTCATCACTTTCTCTGCAACAACACAACGGCTGGTCAGAGAAACTCATCACTTTCTCTGCAACAACACAACGGCTGGTCAGAGAAACTCATCACTTTCTCTGCAACAACACAACGGCTGGTCAGAGAAACTCATCACTTTCTCTGCAACAACACAACGGCTGGTCAGAGAAACTCATCACTTTCTCTGCAACAACACAACGGCTGGTCAGAGAAACTCGTCACTTTCTCTGCAACAACACAACGTCTGGTCAGAGAAACTCGTCACTTTCTCTGCAACAACACAACGGCTGGTCAGAGAAACTCGTCACTTTCTCTGCAACAACACAACGGCTGGTCAGAGAAACTCATCACTTTCTCTGCAACAACACAACGGCTGGTCAGAGAAACTCGTCACTTTCTCTGCAACAACACAACGGCTGGTCAGAGAAACCTCACTTTCTCTGCAACAACACAACGGTGGTCAGAGAAACCTCACTTTCTCTGCAACAACACAACGGCTGGTCAGAGAAACTCGTCACTTTCTCTGCAACAACACAACGGCTGGTCAGAGAAACTCATCACTTTCTCTGCAACAACACAACGGCTGGTCAGAGAAACTCATCACTTTCTCTGCAACACAACGGCTGGTCAGAGAAACTCATCACTTTCTCTGCAACAACACAACGGCTGGTCAGAGAAACTCGTCACTTTCTCTGCAACAACACAACGGCTGGTCAGAGAAACTCGTCACTTTCTCTGCAACAACACAACGGCTGGTCAGAGAAACTCATCACTTTCTCTGCAACAACACAACGGCTGGTCAGAGAAACTCATCACTTTCTCTGCAACAACACAACGGCTGGTCAGAGAAACTCGTCACTTTCTCTGCAACAACACAACGGCTGGTCAGAGAAACTCGTCACTTTCTCTGCAACAACACAACGGCTGGTCAGAGAAACTCATCACTTTCTCTGCAACAACACAACGGCTGGTCAGAGAAACTCATCACTTTCTCTGCAACAACACAACGGCTGGTCAGAGAAACTCGTCACTTTCTCTGCAACAACACAACGGCTGGTCAGAGAAACTCGTCACTTTCTCTGCAACAACACAACGGCTGGTCAGAGAAACTCGTCACTTTCTCTGCAACAACACAACGGCTGGTCAGAGAAACTCGTCACTTTCTCTGCAACAACACAACGGCTGGTCAGAGAAACTCGTCACTTTCTCTGCAACAACACAACGGCTGGTCAGAGAAACCCGTCACTTTCTCTGCAACAACACAACGGCTGGTCAGAGAAACCCGTCACTTTCTCTGCAACAACACAACGGGTGGTCAGAGAAACCCGTCACTTTCTCTGCAACAACACAACGGCTGGTCAGAGAAACCCGTCACTTTCTCTGCAACAACACAACGGGTGGTCAGAGAAACCCGTCACTTTCTCTGCAACAACACAACGGGTGGTCAGAGAAACCCGTCACTTTCTCTGCAACAACACAACGGGTGGTCAGAGAAACCCGTCACTTTCTCTGCAACAACACAACGGGTGGTCAGAGAAACCCGTCACTTTCTCTGCAACAACACAACGGGTGGTCAGAGAAACCCGTCACTTTCTCTGCAACAACACAACGGGTGGTCAGAGAAACCCGTCACTTTCTCTGCAACAACACAACGGGCTGGTCAGAGAAACCCGTCACTTTCTCTGCAACAACACAACGGTGGTCAGAGAAACCCGTCACTTTCTCTGCAACAACACAACGGGTGGTCAGAGAAACCCGTCACTTTCTCTGCAACAACACAACGGCTGGTCAGAGAAACCCGTCACTTTCTCTGCAACAACACAACGGCTGGTCAGAGAAACCCGTCACTTTCTCTGCAACAACACAACGGCTGGTCAGAGAAACCCGTCACTTTCTCTGCAACAACACAACGGCTGGTCAGAGAAACCCGTCACTTTCTCTGCAACAACACAACGGCTGGTCAGAGAAACCCGTCACTTTCTCTGCAACAACACAACGGCTGGTCAGAGAAACCCGTCACTTTCTCTGCAACAACACAACGGCTGGTCAGAGAAACCCGTCACTTTCTCTGCAACAACACAACGGCTGGTCAGAGAAACCCGTCACTTTCTCTGCAACAACACAACGGCTGGTCAGAGAAACCCGTCACTTTCTCTGCAACAACACAACGGGTGGTCAGAGAAACCCGTCACTTTCTCTGCAACAACACAACGGCTGGTCAGAGAAACCCGTCACTTTCTCTGCAACAACACAACGGGTGGTCAGAGAAACCCGTCACTTTCTCTGCAACAACACAACGGCTGGTCAGAGAAACCCGTCACTTTCTCTGCAACAACACAACGGCTGGTCAGAGAAACCCGTCACTTTCTCTGCAACAACACAACGGCTGGTCAGAGAAACCCGTCACTTTCTCTGCAACAACACAACGGCTGGTCAGAGAAACTCGTCACTTTCTCTGCAACAACACAACGGCTGGTCAGAGAAACCCGTCACTTTCTCTGCAACAACACAACGGCTGGTCAGAGAAACCCGTCACTTTCTCTGCAACAACACAACGGTGGTCAGAGAAACCCGTCACTTTCTCTGCAACAACACAACGGCTGGTCAGAGAAACCCGTCACTTTCTCTGCAACAACACAACGGGTGGTCAGAGAAACCCGTCACTTTCTCTGCAACAACACAACGGGTGGTCAGAGAAACCCGTCACTTTCTCTGCAACAACACAACGGGTGGTCAGAGAAACCCGTCACTTTCTCTGCAACAACACAACGGGTGGTCAGAGAAACCCGTCACTTTCTCTGCAACAACACAACGGGTGGTCAGAGAAACCCGTCACTTTCTCTGCAACAACACAACGGGTGGTCAGAGAAACCCGTCACTTTCTCTGCAACAACACAACGGTGGCAGAGAAACCCGTCACTTTCTCTGCAACAACACAACGGGTGGTCAGAGAAACCCGTCACTTTCTCTGCAACAACACAACGGCTGGTCAGAGAAACCCGTCACTTTCTCTGCAACAACACAACGGCTGGTCAGAGAAACCGTCACTTTCTCTGCAACAACACAACGGCTGGTCAGAGAAACCCGTCACTTTCTCTGCAACAACACAACGGCTGGTCAGAGAAACCGTCACTTTCTCTGCAACAACACAACGGCTGGTCAGAGAAACCCGTCACTTTCTCTGCAACAACACAACGGCTGGTCAGAGAAACCCGTCACTTTCTCTGCAACAACACAACGGTGGTCAGAGAAACCCGTCACTTTCTCTGCAACAACACAACGGGTGGTCAGAGAAACCTCGTCACTTTCTCTGCAACAACACAACGGCTGGTCAGAGAAACCCGTCACTTTCTCTGCAACAACACAACGGTGGTCAGAGAAACCCGTCACTTTCTCTGCAACAACACAACGGGTGGTCAGAGAAACCCGTCACTTTCTCTGCAACAACACAACGGTGGTCAGAGAAACCCGTCACTTTCTCTGCAACAACACAACGGTGGTCAGAGAAACCGTCACTTTCTCTGCAACAACACAACGGGTGGTCAGAGAAACCCGTCACTTTCTCTGCAACAACACAACGGGTGGTCAGAGTTAAACTTCGCGTCACTTTCTCTGCAACAACACAACGGGTGGTCAGAGAAACCCGTCACTTTCTCTGCAACAACACAACGGGTGGTCAGAGAAACCCGTCACTTTCTCTGCAACAACACAACGGGTGGTCAGAGAAACCCGTCACTTTCTCTGCAACAACACAAGGTGGTCAGAGAAACCCGTCACTTTCTCTGCAACAACACAACGGGTGGTAGAGAAACCTGTCACTTTTTCTGCAACAACACAACCGGTAGTCAGAGAAACCCGTCACTTTCTCTGCAACAACAAAACGGCTGGTCAGAGAACCCGTCACTTTCTCTGCAACAACACAATGGCTGGTCAGAGAAACTCGTCACTTTCTCTGGAACAACAACGGCTGGTCAGATAAACTCGTCACTTTCTCTGCAACAACACAATGGATGGTCAGAGAAACTCATCACTTTCTCTGCAACAACAACTTCAGGATCAGAGAAATATGTACTTCTCTCAACAACACAATGCATGGCAAGAAACTCAGTCATTTCTGCTGCAACAAACAGCACTCTCAGAAACTCAGAATTCAACTGTTCTCTGATGACATGCTGTCATTGTAATTCTTGACAACACTGTGGCAAATGCAGTCACTATTTTGACTGGGCTACAGCAGATAATTAGCATCAGAGAAACATCAGAATACAATCCACGTTACAATGGGTGCAGTGCGTCTTGTAATGAACTGACCAACTTGGCTGTCAAACTATAGGTTCCAGTCATGACTGTGGCTAATGCGATAATTCAACAAAAAAGATCAGAATTCAATCCCAGTTACAAAATGTGCTATGTCTTGTTGATGACAAATCCTTTAAATAGTCAAATATTTCCGAGGTCAAGACAGTCTGATCAATGTTTATTTTCCAAGCAAAAAAGTATAAAAGGAATATTAATACAACAATGACCTCATACCACAAAATGCTTATTGCAAGTTAATTAGCTAGCTCCCCTCCCTATGTATATATCCTTTACCAATATTCTCTGTGCACATTAAAAACACAGGAATGTTTTTAAGCGTTCTTTTCTGCATGATGCAATACTCATTTCATGTAAAATCCATCTACATATTTAAGTTTTGAAATCACAACTGTTATGAAGATAACATGTATTTTTGTCAGGGTTATTGTGTAATAAGAACGTGTTTACGGTAACAGCTAAAAGGAGAAATTGATATGGTGTTTTGTCATAAAAAGACACCAGCTGCAAATGTGTAGACAATGAGTCCTGACTGTCAGACACAGCTGGAGATGAAGGACCCTGTAGTCACTGTCCACCCACCTTCCACATCATAGTCCACCTGGTCTGTCATCTTCAGCAACTTGCGGCCTGTGTCCATCCATTTTGGTGTTTGCTGCAAACACACACGAGAGACTTGATATAAGTGAAGCCAGTGAAGGTAAAGAGAGACTGCCCCGTTAGGGTGGAGAGACACTGAACTCATTGACAGTGGAGAGATTGACCTCAATGAGTGTGGAGAGACCGACCTCGATGAGTGTGGAGAGACCGACCTCGATGAGTGTGGAGAGACCGACCTCGATGAGGGTGGAGAGATTGACCTCGATGAGTGTGGAGAGACCGACCTCGATGAGTGTGGAGAGACCGACCTCGATGAGTGTGGACAGACTGACCTCAATGAGTGTGGAGAGATTGACCTCAATGAGTGTGGAGAGACTAACCTCAATGAGTGTGGACAGACTGACCTCAATGAGTGTGGAGAGATTGACCTCAATGAGGGTGGAGAGACTGACCTCAATGAGGGTGGAGAGACTGATCTCAATGACTGGAGAGACTGACCTCAATGAGTGTGGAGAGACTGACCTCAATGAGTGTGGAGAGACTGACCTCAATGAGTGTGGAGAGACTGACCTCAATGAGTGTGGAGAGACTGACCTCAATGAGTGTGGAGAGACTGACCTCAATGAGTGTGGAGAGACTGACCTCAATGAGTGTGGAGAGACTGACCTCAATGAGTGTGAGAGACTGACCTCAATGAGTGTGGAGAGACTGACCTCAATGAGTGTGGAGAGACTGACCTCAATGAGTGTGGAGAGACTGACCTCAATGAGTGTGGAGAGACCGACCTCGATGAGTGTGGAGAGACAGACCTTAATGAACAGACTGACCTCAATGAGTGTGGAGACTGACCTCAATGTGCATGGAGAGACTGACCTCAATGAGTGTGGAGAGACTGACCTCAATGAGCTGGAGAGACTGACCTCAATGAGTTGGAGAGACTGACCTCAATGAGTGTGGAGAGACTGACCTCAATGAGGTGGAGAGACTGACCTCAATGAGGGTGGAGAGACTGACCTCAATGAGGGTGGAGACTGACCTCAATGAGGGTGGAGACTGACCTCAATGAGGGTGGAGACTGACCTCAATGAGGGTGGAGACTGACCTCAATGAGGGTGGAGAGACTGACCTCAATGAGGGTGGAGACTGACCTCAATGAGGGTGGAGACTGACCGAGGGTGGAGACTGACCTCAATGAGGGTGGAGATGACTGACCTCAATGAGGGTGGAGATTGACCTCAATGAGGGTGGAGACTGACCTCAATGAGGGTGGAGAGACAGACCTTAATGAACGTGGACAGACTGACCTCAATGAGTGTGGAGACTGACCTCAATGTGCATGGAGAGACTGACCTCAATGAGTGTGGAGAGACCGACCTCAATGACTGGAGAGACTGACCTCAATGAGTGGAGAGACCGATCTCAATGACTGGAGAGACCGATCTCAATGACTGGAGAGACTGACCTCAATGAGTGGAGAGACTGACCTCAATGAGGGTGGAGAGACTGACCTCAATGAGGGTGGAGACTGACCTCAATGAGGGTGGAGACTGACCTCAATGAGGGTGGAGACTGACCTCAATGAGGGTGGAGACTGACCTCAATGAGGGTGGAGACTGACCTCAATGAGGGTGGAGACTGACCTCAATGAGGGTGGAGACTGACCTCAATGAGGGTGGTGACTGACCTCAATGAGGGTGGAGACTGACCTCAATGAGGGTGCGGTGGTCGTCAATGATCTGCTCCTCCTGCTCCTGCATGTGGTTGACGACCTCGTGGAAGGTGAGCAGCTCCTCTGACGCTTCCTCATCCTGCTACACACACAGCACCGCATCAACAACTGACACTGTCTTGTAATGACACAAGACAAATCCACTGAACTACTATTGATACTAATTATGATACAATAAGCTTTAGCACAATACAGCATAATGAATGTGTTATTGACATCTCCCCCCAGTGACCACGTGGGAATGAGAAATGACTCCTTCAAATAAAGCCACTGCTCAGGATTTCCCTATTTCCCCGACCTTTACTTCCCCCGACCTTTACTTTCTCTGACACAGACGCCAGATAGAGGGACCAACAGTGTTCGAAGTCTCTTCCGATCACTCCACCCCAACAATGACATAAATATGCAGTAACAACTGAATAAACAATAATATAATAATACATAATCTAAAATAAACAAACATATCTTGGGAAGTCAAACCAATTTGTAGAATATCCCTAACTGATGACAATAAGATTACAGAAAAGGTTTACTACAACATACGAATAGAGTGACTGGCATTTATCTGCGAGATACAGTCCTAAACAAACTCACACACACTGTGGCAACAACAGACTGTGCTCCAGTCTCCTGGCAGAAGGTCGGGTGTTACTCACAAGACACATGACATCTTGAAATAAGGCACTAGCGTCATGAATGTTCTACAACTTTAAAGTTTAAACCCCTCTACGCTGTCTCTGTGACCAGTGCAAGACACTTACGTTGGCATTGATGAGCATTGCGAGGTCACTGTTCTGTGGGGACAACACCCCGCCACTGATGGGTGACCTCATGATTTCTGGAGCCTTGCCGTCCGCCGGCCCGCCCGGCCCTAGCTCCTTCACCCTGCAACACAACCACCAGCTACAGCCACCAGGGACACAGGGCCAAGTAGAGCCAATGGATAGTGCTACGTGTAATTTTAACTGTTTCTGTTGTTTGCGTGTAGTGCTACGTGTAATTTGAACTGTTTGTGTTGTTTGCGTGTAGTGCTACGCTGTACAGACATGTAGTGCTATGTGCATTTAGGAATCATATCGTGTGTGAATCTCATGCCTATGGGGTTCCATGTGTGATGTGTTAATAGGAGAAAGCATATAGTGTTACATGTGTAGTGCCTGCACCACGGTGTGTGTGTAGTGCACATTGTGCCAAGTGTGCAATGCCAATAATGTTGAATATGTTCAGTGTTCAGGCAAGTTGATTGAATAATGCCAGCGATGTGTTGTGCCAGCGATATGTTGTGCCAGTGCTGTGTAGTGCCAGTGCTGTGTACTGCATGTGACTGACCTGTCAGCATATCGCAGGGTGTTGAGCGTGTGTTCGCAGCAGGACATCCCGGGGGAGATCATGGCTATCTGTAACACACCACATCGGGGATCAGCACAATGATACTGATACAAATATTTAGTAGAACTAATGTACCAAGTAGCATGTGTAAAAGAAGAACATGGTAGAGGGGGATTGAGTGTTTATTCTCGCACAGGATGATCCATAAACGGAAGACATTTTCTGATCGTTTTTTTATTTTCATCTTAAAAAAGTGGGATTTATAAAATATAAATAAAATTAGACTCAATAAGTGGCAACGTTTGGTTAATCTTAGAAACCAAGTACAAGGGATCACTAACTTTCATCAAAACTTTTTCAAGATTTTTTTATTTAAGATAAACAATATTGCCTATTTCAGAGGGCATAACATTGCAAGCGGGACACTAAGACGACACAGACCATGCAGGTTCTTGAGTTGTCACCGATGAAGGAATCACGCAGCACTTGCGTCAGCTTGCTTGCACGGAATGGAAGGTGGGCACCGCGTCGCCCCAATGCTCGTATACATTCCTAGAAAAAGATACAGTCATGTAGTCTCCAAGAAACTGTCACAATACTTATATACATTCCTAGAAACAGCCAATTATTGCAGACACTCCTGGGAATAGCCACAAGTTTTGTACAGATCCCTATAAACAGCTACAAGTACATTCATGTGTGGCATACCTTGAGAGCTAGGAGACTCTTGTTGATTTCAGCTCCCTCCATGCGGGTCTGACGGTCAGAGCTGGACGTGTCTGCACCCCTCTCGTTGCCTGCAACACAAATGACCAGTGGTCAGTACAAAGCAACACTTTTTTCCTCTTCAGTTGCTTCAAGTTTGTCATTTGTTGTTACACTTGTGTGGCACACACAAGAAAAGAAACATGCAGTTCATCATGATTTTACCATCTCAAGCAAATCCATATTGAAATGAGATGTGGCAGTATACCTTCCAAAATTCTGTATCATATACACGGAATTTGCATGGTGTACAATGTCTAAACATTAATAATCTAGTAAAGTGATTGAATACTGTCTCTCAGAAACTGCATCTCTAGGTTGTGACTTCTGGGTACCTACCAGCGAGATCAATCAGTGAGAACTTGCCGTGCAGCTTCCTCGAGCCCCTGCAAACACAATCACATGAACACGGCCCTAATGACTACACCATAGTTAGGACATGTCTACTAAACAGTACATGAAGTAGCCTCTCATTACACACACTGGTGACATAAGTAACAACTGCGAGAAAGTAACAACTTTGAAACCCCCTTCTGGCCATGTACAACTTTGAATCAACTCATGACAGATGATAACATTTATATTGCATCTTGAACAAATCAACTACGAAGAATTTACATTGTTGCTATTCCCTCTGCTGTAAAGACGACCAAAAATAGCAAACTGTCTTGCTTCGATTCAAAATGTCCTGCACCGACCGCTGAGTGGCCAACAGTTATTTTGTAGGTCAAATCAGTGATATCATTAAATTTAAAAAAGAAAGCCCAAAACATTATGGCGGCACTAAATATTTTGTCTAATTGGTTGTTGGATCTGTTATTAAATTCATCAAAATTAACTTGAATGATTGTGTGCATGACAAAATTAAAATAAATGTCCTGACTATTTCCTGTAGCCTGCTGAAAGCGGGACAATATTCTGAGTTAGAACAATTGATTCATAAGTACAGCAAACAAATCCCATCTTCATGGCATCTAAAAAGTTATAAGGTTAAAAAATAAATAACAATTATTTTTGAAACGGCCAATTTCATGTAGGACTTTTAAATACGAACTCAACTAAAAATTCATTACTAGTTACTGTACTATTATAAACTTTAAGTACTGCTATTCTTTAACCAACAGCATACATCAGATCTTTCTAAGTATCATCCTAACCTTACATTCCTAACCTTACATTTATTAAAACATAAATTCAAGACAATCTTATGGTGAAATAACTGATCCTGACAGTGCCTGACCCAGCCGTGTAAAAGTGTGAGAGGACGTACTTCTTGCGGAGTATGATCTGGAAGACGGCGTGTGAGCGAGACGAGTGGTTGTTGGCGGAGGTCTGGCCGGATGTGCGCGCGTTGTTGCCGTGCTGGATGAGAGTGAGGACGTCATCGACACAGGTGACTGTCTCCTCCTTCAGCCCCACCACCTGCACCTGCTGTCTGCCGTCCTCCAACACACGCAGCTTCTGCTTCTTGTTCATCAGGTCAAACACCTGGGGCAGGACGCAGGGGGTGAGAGGGGCAGGACACAGGGGGTGAGAGGGGCAGGACGCAGGGGGTGAGAGGGGCAGGACGCAGGGGGTGGGAGGGGCAGGACACAGGGGGTGGGAGGGGCAGGACACAGGGGGTGGGAGGGGCAGGACACGGGGGGTGAGAGGGGCAGGACACAGGGGGTGGGAGGGGCAGGACACAGGGGGTGAGAGGGGCAGGACACAGGGGGTGGGAGTGGCAGGACGCAGGGGGTGGGAGGGGGGCAGGATGCAGGGGGTGAGAGCGGCAGGACACGGGGTGGGAGGGGATGGATGCAGGGGGTGAGAGGGGCAGGATGCAGGGGGTGAGAGGGGCAGGACACAGGGGGTGAGAGGGACAGGATGCAGGGGGTGAGAGGGGCAGGACACAGGGGGTGGGAGTGGCAGGACGCAGGGGGTGAGAGGGGCAGGACGCAGGTGTGGGAGGGGAAGGATGCAGGGGGTGAGAGGGGCAGGACACGGGGTGGGAGGGGATGGATGCAGGGGGTGAGAGGGGCAGGATGCAGGGGGTGAGAGGGGCAGGACGCAGGGGGTGAGAGGGGCAGGACGCAGGTGTGGGAGGGGAAGGATGCAGGGGGTGAGAGGGGCAGGATGCAGGGGGTGAGAGGGGCAGGACGCAGGGGGTGGGAGGGGAAGGATGCAGGGGGTGAGAGGGGCAGGATGCAGGGGATGAGAGGGGCAGGCCACAGGGGGTGAGAGGGGAAGGATGCAGGGGGTGAGAGGGGCAGGATGCAGGGGGTGAGAGGGGCAGGACACAGGGGGTGAGAGGGGCAGGACACAGTGGGTGAGGGGCAGGACGCAGTGGGTGAGAGTGGCATAACCCAGGGGGTGAGAGGGGCATGACCCAGGGGGTGAGAGGGGCATGACCCAGGGGGTGACAGGGGCAGGAGTGAGAGGGATAGGAAGCAAGGGGTAGAGGGGCAGGACACAGGGGGTGAGAGGGGCAAAATACAGGGGGTGCGAGGGACATGACCCAGGGGGTGAAAGGGGCAGGATGCAGGGGGTGAGAGAGAGAGGCAGGATGCAGGGGGTGATAAGGGCAGGGCATCCTTATCAATTTTAATATCTCTCATATAATGTGCTGCAGCACTTTCACACTAATAATCACATTAATGTTCTTGCCAATTAACACACTGCCATACATTGTGGTCGCTGAAATGTGTTTTAACAAAACATTAATACAATTAAGTGTTAACCAGAATGCTGCCCAATCTGTTGTACCTTGCCACTGTAAATCTCAAAGAAGCTGGCACTAGCGACGAGGTCTGACTTCTTGTACTTGGTCGCCATCAGTTTGAAGACGTCTCGCGCTGAAACCAACAATACACAGGTGTATGGCTACAACAACACCTTCACATTCATAAACATGTGACATCACAAACACTAATGAGTGGTACAGAATGTGCCACAAAGTGAGTTTGTGTGCTTCTAATCACTGCACTAGTGCACATCTTCATCCAGTTAAGCTTCATCCAGATTTTTAAGTCTGTACCACATTTGTTTCAGTCTATCATTTGGTTGATTGTTTCATTGCAAACGTACCACATTTGTTTCAGTCTATCATTTGGTTGATCGTTTCATTGCAAACGAACACCATGTCAATGTAGTGAAAGTCAATAAAGTTACATTGTGCAACATGTGAGATCACAAGAACACATTGATAAACAAATTCTGAAATGATGTACGGAAATGCCTGAGGACAGACAATGCAAAGGAAGACAACGTGTGCAGAGGACTTGGCAGCACATGTCTGGGACATGGGGGAGAGGGAGGGAGGGAGGGAGGGAGGGAGAGGGGTAGAAATGGTGGGAGCCTGGGGCTGATGGGATTGTGTGAGCAGACAGAGACACAGTTCTGGAGAGCAGACTTGAGAAACTACCAGAAGAGCATATAACGGTGGATATGAAGTGAACAAATTCGAGCACTGACAAAACACCAGGCTCTATGTAAGACCGATGACAGATACACATAAGTGATGGATCATCAACTTACCTGACAGTGCATAAATACCCTTTGTGCAGTCTTGTTGTCCCTTCCCAGAAAAGTCACCTCCCATTGTCTGAAAGACAAAGTCATGTGTGTGACTAGACGCCCAGTGCAGTTTACAATCAACATGGTTCATTATCATTACCATAAAAATCTGATGTTTTATACATTGTTTACATCACCACAACAACCAATAGATAACCAATGAAATTTAAATTTTCTGGGTGCTTCAAATGTAAGTGACCATAGCACAAATGACACAATTCCCACATAATCATGTTTTGAAAATCATGAGACTACTTTTGTTTAACAAAGAGACAGAGGAGTATGTAAATATCTACTGAAGATGTACAGAAAATTAGTGGGGACTTTTACGATGAATTTACAGTCATTGCAATGGCAATGTTACAGCCACTGCACCAACTCTGCAAAGAATAGAAAACAATTACAGCTAAACTAGTGCTCTGTATACGAGGATAAAACCATTGAGAACCTACATGTGTCTTGCCGCTCCCCGTCTGTCCATAGGCAAAGCAGGTGGCCATCCCGCGGTCAAATATACACTCGACCAGTGGCTTGGCCGTGTACCTGTGTAACACAGAAACACTCAGACATACCATATCAAGACAACATCCCAACAGCAGACCTTTCTCTTCTTTAAGAATGACCTTTTCATGAGAACAAGTGTAGTATCAAGTTACACCACTGGATGAACCCCCTTCCTATGTCCATCACGACCTGTCAAACTGTGCACCTGTTTGCACCGTCTCGTATTGTACAATTTTTTCTTCAAATTACACTGCAGTATATTTTTTATTTGTGGCCGTCAAATAAAGGATATTTTAAACCGTTTCACAATTATTGTGCATTGTAAAGAACAAGGATCAATATGGGAAGATGAAACCATGTGTAACCTAGACTTTTCTATAGCCTACGCCACCAGGTTCAACTAGTTAGCTACAGCAAAACAAGGATCTGACTGAGGTCAATAAAGCCCTAGGAGCAGCGAGTCTGCTGAACAGTTTTGGCTTAACTGCAAACAGCAGGGATTGGGCGGTTTTTGGTTCATTTGCACAGTAAAAAAATCAAACATGCAGTGATGGATTATGTGATTGTGTGGCGCCAGTCTCCTGCATAGATCATTTGACGTGTCAGTCGTGACACCACCTACACCTACACCTACACCTACACCTACACCTACACCTACACCTACACCTACACCTACACCTACACCTACACCTACACCTACCTGTACACCATCTCGTTGTTAATGCTCTCGTCAAACGCGTAGTCAAACCGGAACTTCTGGCTCTCGACGTATTTTGTCAGATCAACCTTTGTCTTTGGTTCGTGTACAATCACATTCTCCTTGTTTGGTATTGTGATGACGTCCATCTCCTTACGATTCAGTTCTGTGGGCACAGCACGCACACCAATCAGCACACTCTTACAGTCAGGATGACCTCAGAAACACAGTATAAAATTCTGAGAAAATTCTAATAAAAAACCAAGACATGCCAAAATATGTCCTATAACATAGTGTAGCTAGCTTTATTATTCCTATGATCAATGATTTCACCAAAAAATTCTACGGCTTTTACAGATGCAGAAAAAATACTATTCTCCTGTGTCACCTTTTGTAACATTTTAACATAGATAAATATTGATTAGAATTACAATTATAGCTGCAAAACTTATATGTTCTTTTCTTACTAGACACACACTGCTGGAATTCTTTGCGCAAAGACAAATATTTTCATACTTCACTATAGGTTACATATTTGGTCAAATCCAAAGTAGTCAGATTAAAATACATGACCATTTATTGAAAAATGTATACTGATCAATTTATTTTACTACATCTCTACTTTTTAACTTTAAGGTAATCTCTATATTCCTGTAAACTATAACGCGCCTCTGAATGGTTTTATTGCTAGAGATATGGCGTAGACAAATACTGTTATTTATTATATTATTATTATACACAGTTTTGCACTAGGACTTGCCTCTTTTGTTGAGTGGCCTCTTCCTGACACACACACAGATCTGGTGGGTCTCTATGGGGTCGGAGGGGATGATCGGTCGGTAGTCTAATGTGTTCCTAAAGTCTCTGAATGCAGGAACAAAAACATTTATTTATCAGCTTGCACAGAGCACGTTTCGTCATTCCAACATAAACAGTGGTGTTGTAATATGTATTCCCATAAATGTTTCACTCATGCTCACAATTGGTCATTTAGCTAACGCTCAAATAAATATTTCATCCAACAAATAAATTGGCTATAAGAAAAACACGAAATGGCTAACAAAACAAACTGCAGCGAGCCAAGAAATTATACGACAAGCACAGGGAATCAAGAAAGACAAGCTCAAGAAATGTCTGAAGTGGGAGACTATGTGAGAGGAAAATGCAGGCAGACAGACAGGCAGCCACAGCTAACAACTACCAGGTAGTTCACATTACAGCTGTACACAGAATGGAGAAATATACGTAGATGAATACAGACAGACGATATTAATGCCGATAAAATAATGGCATTGCAACCATAAACAATGTTCCCACGCAGGAGACTCGATATCCTTTGGGAAGGCAGATTTGTATATTTCTCATGTACACGCAGTAACCTTTGGAAATACAAAATCACCATCTGGACAATTGATCAAACCACAAAACATCACAATATTCTGACGTGCGCATAATATTCAATACATGAATAAATGAAACAATACAAAGGTCCATAGTCTCACAACATTCATCATAAATCACTTTACATAGTCTAAAAACTATGTTCTGAATTCATGAATACTACAATGTGGTTCAATTAAATCTAAGTTACATAACAAATTATATAAACAATTTTATTTGGATACCACATTTAAATTACCACACAAAATATTACTGAATGATATTACAAAAATGGTGGTTCAAAACATAAAAACCGACATAATAATTATATTGTTTAGAAACATGATTTTACCACAAAAAAAATCAAACTTTGCGAGTACTTCTGAACTGAGTATTGCTAGTTTAGAGTAGCACCAACGTGCAGCATGTCTCACCTGATCATGAGTGCAAACTCCCAGTTGGGTGTGTCCGTGTCGATCTCCGTCTCCTGCTGCTCACGGATGGCCTGCTGCGCCGCGCGCCGTTCCTCGCGCCGCTGCTTGATCCGCTCCACCTCCTTCACACAGTTGGACTTGCGCCGTGCAGCAGCCAGTGAGTCCACGGCTGAGACAAAAACACACATGGTCACATACATGCAACACTAGTTTAGTAGGTCATGTACAGTTCTCACTGGCTCAATTCATTCTTATTTTTTGGAACTTTTAAGTCAGATCCATGGACATTAAATCTTCTTATATAGCACAGTATCCAGTCCTCAAAGCACTTTACTGGTCGACCTGTTCAATCATACACCGTCTCAACTTCTCTGGGACGCATCCAGCTACACGCTACAATTAATGCACTAAGGATGCTCGTATACATATCCAACATGCAAAATAATTTAAGTGCGCGATTTTTACTTTTGTTTTATCCACAGGTGGCGTTCTGTGTTAGCAGTGTGGCGGCACCACTGTATAATCGTGTCAAAGCGATTTTTTATTACGCACTTACTTAGCGTCTTGTGTTTGCGTACACATCTATGGTCACGATGTACATATAAACACATCATTTGCTATGTCAGTCATCTTATTAGCATTAAGAACGTCGTAGCATCTGGTGACAGGAGCGGTTATCGTATGCAGCGCAAGCGATAAATCACTCCCTAGTTGGACGATTTGTGCGAGCGACAGGAAGCCTTAAAATGAAGCACTGTCTACCCCTGACCCATTGCGCTATACAGCCGTGGCATCATACATATGTAATTGTATGACTTTCTTATAAGCCATGTAAGGTAACTTACGTATGTCCAGAAGAGACACAACAACTACTCTGAACATTGTGAGTATATGGATGATGGGTGTGTTGCAACTACACACCAGCTGACCTACCTGAGTTACTGATGGCCGACTTCTTAGACGTGTCCTCTGTCAGCTGGTTGTCTGACACACTGGTAGGTTGACTCTTCTGCTGGTGCTGCACCTGGTTATTTGTCGCGAAGCTCGGCCGTGTCACGCGTGCCGATGTTGCTAGAAACACACGCAAATAAAACCTGTACACTCTCCCATCACCATAGTTACCAGCATAACAATACACTTAAAAAGTTAAATCTGTTCATTTGTGGTGCAGTGAACAGTCAATTAACCAAGAAGTTATGCACAAAACAATGTGTACAAGTTACCTAATAAAAAACAATATATTTGCACGTTTTCACTTTGTGAAATGGTCTAACATTCACAATCAACCATAAGTATAAACTACCATAAGTATTTGTATGAAACAAAACACAGAGTATTATCACAATACAGTACTTGATGCTAGTTGTACTTTTATCCAAATGTGCATACACTTACAGAAAACCATTTCTCATTGTTGTGTGCAAAATTGCCAGTATTGTTTTTAAAGAACCGTATTTAAATGGCAATAAAATATACATCGCTCGAGTCAAACAAAGTCCACCCTGGAACACAGGTACAAACTGAGTACAAAAAGATCAAAGCAGAAAACATTTGAGAAACAACAGAAACAAATCTGAATAAAACCAGGAAATGTTTTGTTGTTCCAAAAAGACGACCACAGAAAAGAACTGAGAAGGTTTGTACACATGCTATCTATTAGATTTAGACCCAAGAGTAGACAGCATTCAAGCAAACCTTACATACAAATTATTTAAATCATAAGTCTCAGCAGGTAGTGATCACCTGCCAACTGTCATAAATTATCCAAACATCAGGGAGAAACTTGAACAAAACAAAACTTGATCGCTATCACGGCTGCCACCAAATTTACGATATTATGACAAAAACACATTTAGTAAAAAGATGTCATTGACATCATTCAAAACTGCAAAGCCTGGGTGTATTATTGAACAGGAATATGCAATATAATAAATGTGATAAAACTGGAGGGCCATAACCAAACACGGTTGATGGCTTACAACAGTACTACCACCTAGTGAGCAAACTGTTTTTTACAAAGTGATTATAAAATCGGTCATCGCCTTGTTTTCCCATACCGATGAACGATTATGAAAACGAAGCAAGTGGCTAACACTGAAAGTAGTCGCTGCCAGAAGTAGACCCCTGCATAGTGTCACAGGCTGTTCATTTGCCCTGCCCCTTAACTTTATCACCTGACCTTTGACCTCCATGTAGGGCGACGTACCAGAAGAATCTAGTTTTAATGTCTGGTCTTGTCTTCTTGATTTTACTATTTTCCCTGCAAATAATTGCATAAGTCATTATATTTATGCTTAAACTACGTATTCCAATGTATTTCTAGCACAAATCACCTCAGAAGCAACTCATATTTTCGACATGTTCTTAGTGGGCACCTACTTCTGGCAAAGGACTACTCTTGACCACTTGCAGCAATACAGCCAACTGCTGACCTCCACCATACGACACTTAGGCCGACTTCGATTGGCCTATTCGGGTTACCCGCGTAACCCTAACGTGGTATCCGGTTTACGCTGCACACGCAGTACCATAAGAGTAATCCAACTGAACAGCGATGATCATGATCACGGAAATAAACCCCTTATGTAAATAAATAAAATAAAGTAATCAGTTGTTCAGTGTGTAAATTGTGGTGTTCATCTGCTTGGTCTTAAATTATAATTCATAGAATGTGGTGACTTTAATCCATATTAAAATTATTGTGTCATGTAATGTTTAATTTCTCATGGAGTAGGGGCCTAAGTTCTCAATTGGCGATCACTGCTAATGACGTAGTTACTCGCGTGAATCCTCTACAAACTGCGATTGCCTCGGGTAGCGGCCTTGAAGATTGACCTTGTTTATCTATGTCAAGAAGGGTCATGTGGGCAAGTGATCTTGGATGTTCGACTGGGACTCGAGTTACATGAGTTACACGCGTAGCTCAATCGAAGTCGGCCTTAGTGGTCAGCATAGCTCAGCAATCAACTGAATAAGGGCAACTAATATCCATCTACCATTACACATACTGTACACTTGTATATTAATAAAAAGTGCAACATGCAGTTGTTTCAGAGGAATCCCAGAATGAACCGGCCAAGTGCGACAGGTGGTTGAAACTGTCTAAGTGATAACCAAATGTTACGCATCCTCCCCGTTTATATTCCACCACTCATCCTATCACTAGACCAAGTACTGTTAGCTTTCTGGTAACAAAACCTTCCCTTTCTCTCCCAACGCAGGAGATGATGAACTGCTTTTATGATGAATTTCTTTTATTATCTATTTATTATTATTGTTGCTGTGATATGTAAATTAAATAACTTTTTTAATCATGTATAATTCTTAGAACTTGTTTTACTGTACCTTCTTGTATAACATACTATATTTATTAATAATTTTTGTCTATCAAGCTGTCGAACATCACAAGAGAATTTTCTATGATGGATAAATAAAGGTATTTTTGATTTTGATTTTTGATTCCCCCTTTCATTTTTTTACTTTAAAAATCTGGGTGCCTAACTGCCTACTGGCTGTACCTCAAGCAAACCATCAGACACTGTTAGTTAGGATGTGTTATACAATGAGATATGGGAATCTTAGGAGATTTTAGCAAACATTCGGGTGCATATTACACATGGCGGCATATTTCATGCGGATAAATCATTTAATGCTGCTGCCACAATCCATTTCTTCAGTCGTCTCCTTTTATAATAATTCCACAATGAAATGAAACCTATCGAACCTGTGTACTGATTAACCAATTATGACACGCTACAGCTGTAAAATTTGAGCAATATTGTTGTGCAGTTTTGACAAAGTCACCCAACAAAACTACTAAATATTTTTTGATTGGACACAGCCAAAACTTAGTTTAAAAAGGCTTACAATTATTTTGCCTCAATCAGTTGTTATAACTGATAAGACTACCCAGTAGTCATACTTCTGCAAGTTACTAGTAAATGTTTTCAATTATTTCTACAAAAAAATTATTCATTCTGCATTAAACAAACTGCACATTTAATTATTCACATCATAGATTTAAACAACAAAGAGCCTGACTAACATTGTACAGAGTGAATTTTGGAAGCTGTATAAATTAAGGATACATCCTGTAACTGTAGAAACCAACTCCGTGCAGGAAACATGCGGGTTGGAAATCCTTGTCTCCCAACACCCTAGGCCCTTACCCAGTTTCCCCAATGTGTTCACATAAACACGTACTGGTATACAACTCAGAGCATTATGGGACCAAAGGGTTTTATTATTCCTGCACGATTTACGATTCATAATGTAATAGGGCCACAGTACAATAAATAAATAAATGAGTGATCAATTAATTAATTATTCACAGCATAATTCGACAGAGCACGGTCATCCAAACAAAATCAATACTGTTGGTTCTAATCAAGAGCTGAGAAAACCAGCAGGAAATGCCTACACTGACACAGTCAGAGAACACTACACATTGAACAAGGCCAACACCTGTGTTTGCCTGTGAAAGATTGAAACATGGAAACATTGACGCAAATCACTTGACCTTTGACCTACAGGTAGCTTGACACCAGAACAAAATGGCTACAAGGGAGAATTGGTCATGGGGCAATATAATATGCTGCATTTAAGTTGTACCAACATAAAACTTGAAGAGAATCAAAATCTTGCATTAGAATGAGGTTCATCTGACGTTGGAATAATTTCAAATGAGACTGAGTGCATGGTGGTACTGACACTCATTTACGTTACTTAATGTTCTTATGGTCTTGTTTTGCATATTTTGACTTGGGCAGTTATGTTTGAAGAACAGTCTTATAAACTATATCTATGGCTTCATATACATTGTAAACAGGATTTAATCATTGCAAACTGAAGAAAACGTAACATCTCCAAACAGCAGCGATCACGTCAAAGTTCCAGTGATTTGGTGAGCACTGCGCTGTGATCACATCTGTTACGCATTTTTGCATCAGTTAGCCATCTTGGTGGCTACATTGTTTGCTATATACGAGAAACTAACAAATAACACAGTTGAGTGTTTTATAGCAACTGTCAACCGCTGCCCCAGCAGGAGGTGAGTGTTACTGTTAGGATGCATGTACAAGGCAGTTAACAGGTGTGTGTGTGTGTGGAAAGTTAACGCATGCACATTTACCTGTCGTTCTAGGTCCTTCAAATTGTCGGGAAAACAAGAAAACGGCAAGAAATTACATCTCTATCAACTCTATTGGTATGGTTTCGGTTAGATTACAAATGGGTTTGACCCATATTTAGAACTGTATCTTGCATTAATTAAGCAATCACAGATCATTAAATTGCACAAACGCTACATAGCCAGGGTGATTTGAGTAATAAAGCATACAGTTATCTATGCAACTGGCTCGAGCAGCAACCAACATCGACATACAACAAAATAATTTGTAATGATTATTATCATGTGATTCTTCAAGTACTCACGTCTGACTGTGTTGCTGCCATGTGTAGATTTGTTACTCTGTTCTCTCTCACGGTTGTTCTGTAAACAACAAATGATTCTCATCACATTTCAATTATCACAAAATACTGCATTTAGATATACTAGAAAACAATGTTATAATGCTAACACAGATCCTGTCAAATAGTATATGTAACTTTAATTAAATATATGTTTAAATTAATGTACAAAGCTGCTTCCCAAGTTATCAAACGATTGCATGAATGATCAAGATTAAAACATAATTCAGTTCAACTATAGGAGGCACAAGCATAAAATTACACATTGAAACAATTTATACAGTTTTCTTCTGTACTATCTTGTCCATTAGTCTACATAGTTTTATTATTTTATAACACATTTTACAATCATTACACCAGGAACATAGGTAAGTGAGAAAGCTCATAAAAAATGCTGTAGCCTAACCCTTCTTTATTATGTTTTCAAACAAAAACCATGTACAAAGATTTGTAGTGTTTCACTTATAATATAGAAATTATAAAATGAAACAGTCGTGCAGTGGAAATAAGACTCTCCACAACATGAGGTGCACGGAAATGGTTCAATAACCTTTGTCTATTTGAAGTAAGAAATACATATATTATGATGAACACACACATAATAAATAAGCAGTGTTTGGCAGCCAATCAGAGTAACAACCAGCAACACAGATGTTCTGATCATGCATGGTTTCACTCACAACAAAGATTGCAATATTAACAAACCAGCACGTCACTGGAATAACTCATGTAGAAATTATTGTCATAACAACAACACGCACAGCATGACTACAAACATTTCAGTAGCGCAGCCAGACTGGTACTGAGAAACCATGCAGTGATATAAAACGACAACAGCAGATTACCAGCTGCAAAATGCAAGTGCAGTGCAGTATATCAGACACTCAAACAGCCAATCAGTGGCATAGCGAGGATTCCAGAACCACCAGAGGAACAAGCCTAGCCGTGTATTATCATTTGCCCATGTTAAAATATAGCAGCACAACGGGGGATATCAGATTTGTTTTAATTGCAAGAGGGGACACTATGGCCCAACCGACAGATGGAATACAACAACTGCAAAGTATACTGAGGAAACAATCAATAAACATAAATGCAGAGCACAGTAAATGTTCCAGAAAGGCTCAACCGCTCATCAATAACACATCAAGTGAAATAACAGAAGCAACAAGGTACACAGTGTGACCATTGTCACCATTCCATAGCTAAAACATGCACAATGATGAATTAAGCCGGCCTTGCACAGTGCACTCAGTACTGTCACTAATAACAATCACATGTCTTATGTCTTAGAATTACACTTTACGCCAGTATGTGTACACTGGCATCTGAAGTTTCTCGATCATCTGATTTAAAGTTTGACTTTCCTGTTATGGTGATTGTAGTAGGATTGTTATTTTTAAAATAATGTGTGCCACTCAAGGCCTTAACTTAGTTAACTACATTATCATCTATTTTGGGGTATGGCTGACGATAACTTTACCTCACTATCAATACATTACATTCAGATCCTACCCTATCATGCTCAGAGTGTCAATATTTGCATTTTGGAAAGACTTGTACGAGTAAAACTAAAGTGTAATTGGAAAAAAACTAGAATTGCATCTTACTGGATATGTATCAAATTAGAACTCTGAATGACCCACAAAAGAAGTTGAAAGTTGGACAATGTTACATTGATCTGCACAGCTTATCCTGCCATAGAGACGCCACTTTACAGAAACCGAGCCGCTCCAACACAACATTCATCTGTCTACACTGAGTACGCAAGGCGGAGCACAAGACCGAGCAGAGCAGAGGTCACCTTCCGAGGATGTGGCTTGCGATTCGCCTGACTGCCTGACTCAGGCTCAAAGACGGTGTCATCGTCATCGTCATCATAGTGCACCGTGTCATTGTTGACATTGTTGTCTTCGTTGCGGAAGTCCTCCTCTGACACACTCGCGTTCTGACAAGTGACGAGCAGTGGACAGAAAGCCATCTTTGACATGGCGCATTCAGCAAGATACAATGGTACCATCATATGAACAATTCACAAGACTTGGCGGATAATACAGGTTCTTGGCTTTCCAGCTGTTAATCCCTGTTATGTGGCCTTATCTAAAATAAAATTGTCAAACTTTTTTGTCTATGATCAAATAATAAAAAACAGAAAAGGTTTGACATTTTATTATTGAATACTACTTTATTTTTAGTTGATCACAACTCAAGATGTTCGACAATGGCAGGCTCTTCATAAACATGGTGTTATTACTAGTAATAAAAGATAAACACTATAACCTCAATTAGATATGGACTCAAATTTATTCTAGAATCTAGTTCAGTGTGACTGTCCTTAACTTTCAAAATGACTGACTAAAATAGTCAACAGTATGTGAGCTACAAGTTACAAGTAACTATATCTAAGTCCTGTCCTGGCAGAGGTAACAAGATAATAGGCACCAGCTAATCACTGCATGTACTGTACTGCATGTTGTACACCAGTAATACCACTACTGCACATAGTTGATTGCAGGCCTACACTGTGATAAAGTTATCTGTAACTATAATCATAACTACATAATTAGTGGTTTATTATGTGTCCAGTCAGTGTTATTATTCAGTGGGCTGGCACAATAAGAAATCTCCTTAGGCTATCAAATGCCACACATGATATTACACCCCAAATGACCTTCCTGAATATCCAAACTATGACATTTAATGATTTATCAATGAAACAATCTAGCCAAGATCATATCTCCAGCTAGACCCATTAAGTGGGCTGTTACGTGGGCCTCCATATTTAGAAATGACATTTATTTTGAAACAACCTGCCCAGCTACAATGAATAATCCTACACATATTGTCTTTAAGATATATGGAATGTCATCAACATTGACGTGATTTACTAATGCTACACTGTATTGCCTTGTGTGTAACAGAGCTAATGACCATTTATTGGTCATTATGATTTGCTTGTATGTGTTTACAGTTTACACCTGATATGAAATATGATTCACTGACAGTTTTGATGTGTTACAAAGGACATGTTTCTGTGTGTAAACAGGTGACACCAGTGACAATGGTCAAGTGTTGCCATGACCATACTGACCATGAGCCAGTGTTGACCGACACACTTGATGGCCAAGAAATGCCAGTAATCGTATGATTCGTGTAGGTGGAGCAAGTCACATTCGTAGAGGCCATTTTGTGCAGCATGTAACACCAGCAGACATAGCTGGTTGTTACCCGTACCCCCCCCCTCACAATCTCTCTCTGTCTGTGACAGCAGTGTGACAACGTGCAGAACACAAAAACAATGCCACAACACCACCCAGTCAACTGTATAATCTGCACATTATCAGTTCACTCACCATGATCGCAGTAGTACCTGTACACTAATTATGTACAGGTAACATCACAAGTGACACACCATTGTCAGATGTCTCTTCCATAAACATTTGTGACACTTCCAAAGACACACACATGTAATGTCATGTATGTCTGCTACGTGTCGACACCCAGTGATGACTTGTTTGGGTGGTTGCCACAAAACAACGGCAAGCCAGGCCGATTTTGTGTACCACAGGAAAAACCAAAATTAACGAGAGCTTTATTCCCAAACACACCAGTTATAAAACTGGGTGTTTTGTTCCCAAATGCGGATGAGAGCAACAACCTGTTGGGTTAATTGCAATGTAATCACAGCTACAGATATTAGGTGTCATCAACAATTGACACAGATACCTGCATAACAATGGCCGCCAGCTGCACAGTGTTTACTCGTAGCCATGACAGCGCCATGTCTGGCTGGCTGTGGCTGCATCAGACTCAATGATTGACAGCTGCTGTTCCTGACTGCAAAACCTAAACCCTTTTGTGATATCGACCGGCTAAACGAATTAACGATCAGTCATAAGAGCACACAAAGACAGCACTAATCTGGAATTGTCGCTGCCAAAATACACTATGCTTTTTATGCAGAACGTGTCAGGACATAAAAGCTATCTGCAAATGATGGCACCCTTTGAATAGATGTGCTTTTAGGTCAACCGACACAAGGAGCTTAAACTGTGTGACACAAAAGACCTGGCTAGATGCCATTGTCTGTAGAAATATGAGCACAGTCCATTCAAATGTTTACTCTAAAGCTAATGTATATGACACTGCTGTACAGCAAACATCGATCCATTTTTTCTTCTTGACTTGTGTACATGGCTGATGATAGAGCAATGCTAACATATTTTTTCAACTAGCCTCAGGTGAATTTCAGAAGCCAGTGTAAATTGGCTGATTACCTTTTTGTTCATTCAATCATTGTCTGCTACATGGTCATCTCTCACATTACACCAACCACCTTACTAGCTACCTTACACCTTATATCAGTGCATTCAGACAATGTCTAATTCATTTACCCCTGTGCTTTTTAGAGAATAACAGCATAAAGACATTAGACTATAAATCTTATAGCACCAAAAACGCTTCTAGCATGCTACCAGGCTGTTCACCCTAGTGTACTTCCAGGTCACCAAGTGGCTGTAAATAACTGCAGTTCTATATTTGCACTTAGTAACTAGTAGCCACTACTACAAGTACAACACCCTCATTGATCATACTTAAATCATTTCTACAAATTTAACACATCATACAGTTGAGAGCACACTGAGTATCATCCAACATTAACCCCAGCTATTGATTATTATATTACCACGCCAGACGGCGAGACGGAAAATATTAACCATGAGAATTCTTTTGTTTTATTGATGTCGTTTTGCCGTGTGCCACTCACTGTCACCGGCTGTCTCAGATTTAATCCGTCATAGAAACAGACACTTCCCACAGTCACCTGCCTGAGTGCAGTTTCACTGCCGACAACCAGATGAATATGACGATGGTTTAGCAACCTGCGTGGCATCAATGATTACAGCAGTCTTATCGTCCATATGCTGTTGTCCCTTGTGAGAGAACCATCTCGGCAGGCACATTCACAATCACAAGTGAAACAACGAATGTGTTCGTGGTTTGTCCTGTCACTAATGAGTGGCTGGAATCCTTCAGCATCAACCTGTAAACGGGCTATCTTCCCTGGAGGAAGTGGATAAAACCATAATAATTCATCCTCTTCCCTAGACACTCCTGTTGAACCTATTTACTCAACGATACTCAAACCACATGGGACTGATATAAACTGATAATTTTTAACATACTTTTTACCTGCAATATACATGCTGCATCGATTATATGTTGGCATACAAAATGTCAATGTCAAGATAAAGTTCTGTAAGTTTTCTACATGTAAACAACATCCACTGTGGCTGTGTTGTCTAAGCAGTCAGCAAACAACCAACAGTTTAAATAAACGCTCATATAAATATTTAATTAAAAACTATTGAAATATTTTTAAATAACAGCCAGCAATGTCATACTGCTTTTGCCTAGTGACCAGTTTCTTGTCTTACCTGTTGTTGAATTGTTTTTTTCGGCACTAGTTCCGGGTTCAGCTGAAAGATGGCCTCCATCTCAATCTGAAATAATAACATCAAGTGTTGACCTCAGGCAGTGAAACAGTGCATCTGATTGGTTAACACACAGTTACACAGCGATATCTAGCATCTGGTGCTATATCATGTGGCTTCATCTACTGAACCACATTTCCACAAATGCTAAGTTTTTTAAACATATTCCCACAAAATTTAGGTTAGTGACCTTTTGGTAGGCGATTAACATTTCATTTATATACTTTTTTAATAGATATTTTAGATATGATCATGAGTTGTATGATGAATATCCTTTTTAAGGACATTAAAGTGAATTGAACCGGGACTGTGAATACAAAACTAATGTGACATATTTTAACACAGATATATGTATAGTACTATATACACAACAAGAACACAATGATTCATTATGATTTTATTGTTGAAAAATGAATATTATAAAATATAAACTATAATTGCTTCGTTTAATTAAAATATATTGTTATCTCAAACTGCATCCTGTGCCAGAAATTGTTTTAAATCCATTTGCATAATGTATGACACATTACTATCATTATAGTGCAGCCCAGTACAAGCAAAAATGTTGTAGATTCACAATGACTAAGACACTAAGTTGAACATTCATAAAGTGTAATTATTCATATCAAGCAATCACAACATAATTGATAATATCACCACACTACATGAGCATTGTAACATATACACGCCAGGCCCGTTGGTACTCATTATAAAGATCTTATAAATAAATAACAAATTGACTATAGACATAGATTGATCTAGACCGCATGCGTCAGTTTGCTGTCCAGATAAAAATGAATGGCTATGAAAATTAAATGTCAAGTCGGCAACAGGTGGCCAAATAAATGATTAATTTCACCCAAGAAACAGATGTAAATAGAACAGTGTCTGGCTGTTGTCTAAGCAGTGCTGTAGCCATGCTAACAATGCAGATTATGAATAAAATCAGGGAATTATGCTTACAGTGCCTTACACTACTGTGGACATATGAATAGTCAGGAATCGATGAAGGGATAGTTAGAAACACATAAAACTCAAGGACAAGGCCTGTCTCACCTTGGACAAGGAAAAAGTTCAGAGAGTGAAGTTCAATAAAATCACGCATTGTATGCAAAATGCAGTTTAATTTGAATTATTCGGAAACTTGCTAATGTTAATAAATCAATAAAAAAAATGTATTGTTCTTATGCAGCACTTGATTACATCTTACGGCAAGCATAATTATAACGGAAAGATTGGAGAACATAATTTAAATAAATTATATTAAATACACAATACATTATGTAACGTAATATAATTATACATGTACACATATAATGCTATAATAATTGGATGTAATAAATGGTTTCATATAGATGGTATTTTGAAATACTTGGCAACTAGCAGTCATTATCACAACAGACCATGATATCATCAATGTGTTACTTTGTGTATACATGTAAAAAGTTATTTCTGAATCAATTTCTATTTCAGGCTGACTGACTGACTCATGTCTGTTGGGAGCCGCTGATGTCAACGGAGTCTGTGAGTCACCACTGACAACAGATCAATACAAAGTCAAGCTAGGCTCAGGCAATAATCTTACCCTTGGCTATATGAATAGACGCCCAGAAGGATATTAATTATGACCACAACGCAGCACTGACAAAATTATGTGGCCCATGCAGGTTTATTCAAGTAATATCTGCAGATCTGTTGGAGCGAAGAAGTAATAATTACTTTACACCTGCTATTGATTACTGTAAAGATGTGATGTTATTCAGTGGAGTGTAATGTAGGTCACACGCTCGTTAGATATTGATAGATCTTGCAACCATATAAATCAGTTATTATAACATGATTTCTAGAGCTATCAATACTACATATATTTCATCCAACTATCAACTAGTTCTTTAAAAAAATTAATAATTTCCTAAGTAGGCTGCCTTCTTATCATGCATGTCATATGGACCGTGCCTTAAAACAGTGATTTGTTCTCTCTAAGTTATGCAATAGCAGTCAGCTAGTGCAACAATACACCTGGCCATTTCCAGGTAACACATATCATTGGTAAACACTGGTATTAAAATACTGATGAGTCTTATCTAAGAATGCTTGCAGCTCACTGGATTGAAACATGTTTTGTTATGACAGAAACGCAGTGCCCATCTTCTAACAAGCCTCACAGCCATGTCTGTGTACTATGTGGCTGTTCGTTTGAACATTCTAGGCTCGGTGCTTCTCAAGGACCATTCAGTCATCAGCTGATTCAACCAACCCAACCCAACCCAACCCAACCCAACCCAACCCCAACCCAACCCAACCCAACCCAACCCAACCCAACCCAACCCAACCCAACCCACCCAACAGCATGAGAACAATGTTCAAGAGCGTCACACTGATGTCATCTCACTGAGTTAGTTATCAATGATGTCACTGACATCAACTCACTGTCATCAGCGACACGACTGATGTCACATCGTCATCATCAATGAGTCACATGACACGACTGTCGTTATCTCATTGTTATCAGTGGTCAACATGACTGACATCATATCATTGTCGTCATTGACAGGATTAATGTCATCTAATTTTGATCAGTGACCCAGATGCCGTTCACAGGAACGCCAGGTCGCATCACTGTGCCACAGTCACCTGCCGTAGGACTAGGCCAGCAGTGCAGATCAGAGATGCGATGAATCATCAATTTAACATAAAGAATTAACTGCAGAATTCTGTTCCTCTTATGATAATAATAATGGATGCAGGCTAAGAGCTATACTGAGATCGATCACAAAAGATCAATCGCTATGAAACCCTGTTTAGCATAATGGTATCTACAGTGTACCCAGGTACACCATTCTACAGACAACTATAAAATCGGAGGGACAAGGAGATTTTACATTCATCAACAAGTCTTCCGAGCTCAGGAATGCGTGGGAGGAAATCTGGAGTGAATAATTGCAGCCCATGGCCATTTTACAAAACAATCAAGAAACACAAGGCTTAAAAACAGTTCCTCTAACAGATTATACCCAATTTAGGTATCAATCTTGTTCAGAATTGGTGGACCTACATACTGGCTCGTCGCGTGCAAACATAACATTAGTAACGTCGATCAGGAATGTTCTTGTATGTCAAGTCATATTACATTTTTACTGATGTTCAAAAGATCATTGATTTGAAATTGAATGACGATTATCTGTGAAAGATTCACATCAGCATTTTCACAAAAAACATTTATTTCAGAGACATCCACCATCTTGGTTAAATGTTGTTCTTATTCAGATCTCTGTCCAGGACTGGCTGCAAGTCAGAGATAAGATAAACTTACCTCCTTGCCTTTCGTTTCTCCACGCTCGAACCACTCAACCGTGACACTACGGTTGTCGACATTGATGCCACTGACAACTGCTGAATGGATCCGGCCTACAATGACACAACAACTGTCATCCTCAGTATAAAAATATCTCAAACTGATAGCATTAGGTTGACACACCACTGAAAAAATAGTAATGTATTAAAGTTGTAAACACGTTTCTGATCAAACCTGAATTTTACATGAACACGACCGAACACCTTGTTGGATTGTAGCCGATAATGACTTCCAAGACATGTTGTAGTGCAGGCAACAGGTAAAGACAAATTTTACCTGTTCAACCCTATTTTAAACAATGTCAGTGTCTCATGCAGCATAGTGGCATTCTTACAATGTGTCTTCAGTGTTAAATAATTAAAAATTCATTTGATAATGAAACTTTTTTTTTATAAAAAAAAAATTATCGCTGAACAAGACTGTAATCAATTAATTAATCAGAAATATGAACCATACAATCATCAAAAAGATTACACTTGTTAGTCAGATTAAAAAACTAAAAATTAAATAATTTAATATATAGATAACTGTTTTATTTAAATTTTATTTCAATATATTTGTGTTGTACACATGTACATGTAAAATGTGTTTACCTCACAGCACAATGGATCAGGAAGAAGAAATTACGTACACGTATGTATCAAATAAAGTATAAATTTGAGTGCATGATGATCACGATGACATATATGTATATATATATTTTTTTTTTTTTTTTATATATAGCTGCAGTACATCAAATGATAATCACATTTTGTTTAGCATTAAAGTCTGAACATTACTTTACATATCCATGGGGCAACAAACCAAGGGAACAGTTGTCACTGATAGTGATACAATAATACTCAGGATCTCATTGGCATATGGGATAGATTATTGGATCAATGTAGAATTTTCATACACAATAAACACAAAAGAAAATGGACTAAAGCAGTGCATATTTTCTATGTCAAAAGTCTGGATTAAAACAATTTACATACGTAATCAGAGGC
The DNA here is from genome assembly GCA_025642075.2 of Ridgeia piscesae. Taxonomy (NCBI): domain Eukaryota; kingdom Metazoa; phylum Annelida; class Polychaeta; order Sabellida; family Siboglinidae; genus Ridgeia; species Ridgeia piscesae. Next base: position 64,298 of record JAODUO010000548.1, read on the forward strand.
TCTAGCTGCCCATTCAGCAAGGACTACCCAATCATAACCACACTTGCTGTGTAATAAGAATGTCATTTAGTTAGGAGTGTGACCAGAGACATTCTTTATTTTTTTTAATCTAGTTTCACTCTAAGAGTCCTGGCAATGATGCATAGTGCACACTGCACACGCAGTGTACATCTTTTCAGAGAGCTCAGTGCTTAAAACCACAAATTGTACTGTGTGTTTATGAATCTGGCTATGGCAAATTTGTCAGTAAGAGGGCTGCAGCAGGAATTTAAATTATAGTTAACATTTTAAAAGATCACTGAGTTATTTTAACCCATTTAAACTACCAATCATTTAAAGGAACACAATATCCTACTAAACACCAGACATGGCAAAAACATTTTAGTAACTGGCATTCTGAAGTATTCAATGAGTCATGTCAAATGTGCAGAAAACAAAATGGTATGTTGAATGTCCAAGTTCAGTTGCAACCAGGCCTGAGATATATTCTACATTTCAAAATAGCACAGTAAAAAGTAAACCAGCTTAACAAGCTAAAATTAGGAAAAATAAAAAATTACCACAAAATAAAAATACATGGGCAGAAACTTTCAAGACTTATCAAATATCTGATCATTATAAATTTATAATCTTTCGCTGAACATTATTAAATTTATGGGTGACCACAATCAGCAAGTGGCAGCAGGTGTTCATTCCCGTTCAAACAGGTTAAGATCCTTCATTTGTAGAAACCAATAAACTTACTGCCCTAGATGAAGTCAATGTGCTAATTGAGTTATATCTCTCGAACATACATATAATAATCATCTGGAACGGGTGGGCCTTTATGCAGGATGACATTTTGCAAATCACAAATTCTGCGGTAGATACAAGCATGTGAACTGACATGCATACAAGTGATACTACAAGTCAGTTGAGATGTGTATTACGACCTGAAGTAAACCTACAAAGACATGATGTGTGACTGTGACACCCATTTTCAAAGCATACCTTTGGCCACAGACTAGGCATGGACAATATAGTAGGTTCATTAATCTGTAAAAAACATGGAACTATTATTGTAGTAATTATTATTATATATATATATATATATATATATATATATAATAATAAAATGCATCAGGTTTTATTAACTGTTTAGCATCCTATCAGTGTCACAGTGACGATGTCGCACAGCCACAATTGAGCGAGACATCATACAACTACATATCATAAAGGCTCACAAGTTCAAGTCTTCTAGATGATTATTATATGTATGTTCAAGAGATATAACTCATATTTTTTATAGTCAATAATATGACTTCGAAGGCCTTTTTGCCCCTTATTTTCTTGCCTGTCCAGATTTATATCACTACTTGTCTAAAATGGGGTTTACCTGTCCAAATGATGGGTGGACAGGTCTCTACATAAATCTATGGAAATATGGATCCTGCTCTGCGTGGCTTCCAAATAACTTCATCATTGTAAAAATAATTATTGCTTTCAGGGAGTCTGTATCAGAATTGTGTATATACAAGGGAAACTAATGGGTTTATGAAATAATGGGTGAGGGGTTTTGTTTAGTAAAAATGGAAGCAGCCATGGCTAAGAGCTGACACTACACCCTCTGGAACTGTTGTGTTCCAATGCATAATGGTCCTTGGAGACAGTGAAAATTGTTCTGGAGGATGGTATTCGGAATATTTTGTTGTGGCAATGTGTATATATTCTGGTTGGTGCTGTCTGGAGATGTTTACTGGGCTGTCTGAGATTTTGAATATCATGGGGTGGGCAATCTTCCTCCTTGACCTTGTTTCTGTCTCGATCATGTTGACACTGGATGTGTTTAGACAGGACAACTGGTCAAATTGTCTAATAGTTATTATCGATGAAACATGATGCTGATGTAAACAAACATACATTAGTTTTGTTGTGTGATGTCTCACTCAATTGTGGATGTGCAACATCGTCACTGTGACAGGATGCTAAACAGTTAAAAAAACATGATGCATTTTATTATATTAATTAACTGCATCAATACTTCAATGATTTTATAGACTAACGAACCTACGATACTGTCTACGCCGGTATACTGATCCAATTTTAAGACACGATTTGAATTATTTGCTCCGAATGATTTGATTCTGAAATTATTAAACGTTCGCCTTTCCGATTCCGACTTCCTTTCTCTCCCCCGCGTAACTGTTCAGGGGGTAAATGTGCTATTAAACTTTCACGAAAAACAAAATAAAGGATTCACATTCAATATCGTTGTTATTTATATACAATCCTATTACTCATTTCGTAGAGCAACACCAATAACAACGTGCGTTAACCGTGCCAAGTGGTTGACAGGCAGGCATGGACACGGTTTGCCGGCGCTTTGCCTTTGTTTTACCCACCGTCAGTTCGTTGAATATCAACGTTTACTCCAACCGAAAGTCCACCTAGATCCATAATGTTGTTTTTCAGTTCGTATCAACAAATTACTCTACAGCATATGAATGGGGAAATAAGCAAAAAATCATGAATATTATGTGTTTAGACTTTCCGTTGAATTTTAAATGACAACACGCATGCGTCAAGTTAACAGAGGGCTACACTAATCGATTACTTCCTGCTTCAATAGTACGTTTTGTTGCCGTCAGTGGCACTGCGGTAAATATCTGCAAGGAGCGCGGTTAAATCCCTGATATAACATATTACATAATGTAACATAGCAGTGGCTAAAAGAGCTTATTAAGCAAACTAATAATTTGGTCCAAAATTTTTTACACACCTGTCGCGATTCAGTCTACAGTCATACAATAATATTCATGCAGTGATTGCAGAATAGGTTATGTATTCTTGGATATGTCAAAATGCCTGAGATGATGATCAGTTCTGGTTTAACTAAGGCGTGTAAATGAGTATCAAATGGGTTGACCAGTCATGGACTGGATGCAGTGATATAATAACAACATAACTTTTGCCTGTGTATATAAGTCCGTGATATGATGTAAAGGTCTCACGCCAAAGTCGTGTTCGATTTGTATTGCCTGCCCCTGGAAGTAGCAATGTTTACAAATGGCAACGTTGCACTTTTTCACCCAGATTATCGCCCGTCCTCATACTGAATCTGAATGGTATACGTCGTATCACTAAAGCATAAACACACACATTAGTACGTCATTATTTAGCATAAAACATACAAAATAATATCAATAACATAATGGCTGCAGATGTAGCGTCGAAAGTTCCGTTTTATCAGCTGTGTGCGTTGCTAGAGAAAATTAGCAAGCGTTCGGGAAATGATGCGAAGAAAAAGTTGTTAAAAGAATTTATCGATGAATGGCGGGATTTTCACCAAAGGTTACACGCAGGCAACGAAAACACGGTACGTATTCTTATTCTTGGCGACTAAAGATATGGCATACACACACGGAAAAACTCACGTGCTAAAGATACGGCAATACAACTTATGTAGATAAACATGCATGCGCGGAGAAACTCGCATACTTTTAGAACCAACTGCTATAAATAATAACACAAGTTTTATTAGCAACTCAATTGAGTTGGATTGACATATGGCTCATGTAGTATGGAAATCATGTGCATGCACTTATCTACTGCCATACCTTTAGACAAATGATGCTAAAAATACAGCTCACGTAACCGGAAATAAAAGCATACACATGCACATAATGAATGCCATACTTTTAGACTAGCAGCCTAAGCGTACGGTCACGTACGTGTAGCCACTGATATGTAAAAAGTGCAAGTGCATGTTAAAATCAGTGGTCACGATACTTTACGGCATTAAGCTCTGTCACAGCCACAGACAATGCTGTCAAACTCAAAGCACTGCTTGAAAGCCTCTGTGGAGGGAGTGTTTATTGTTTGGGCTGTGAGTTTGTTCCTGGGTTCTATTGTGCTTATGAAAAAAGAATGTTTATAGTTTTATCCGGGAGCGTTGAACCCTTAGTTGTAAGGGGTGGCCTCTATGCCCAGCGGCTAGATGTTCTGTGGCACAGTGAGTGCACACTGACTGGGTGTATTTACTGAGAGAGATGTCAACTAAGCCATGTTGAATTGTGTACATCATAGTGAGCATAGCTGTGTGTCTGTGGTGTTCTAGGGACTGTCATTTCAATTGTTGGATCATTTCAGTCGGGCTACTGTGGCATCACCACTCACTGTGTACATATCTGGCTGCTCGCCTCTGCACCATTTCAAATTTATTGATATTTTGTTTGGTGGTGGAGTCCCAGACAGTAGAGGTGTATTCAAGTGTAGGTCTGACATGGTTTGGTAGCAGTATGCCTTGGCTGGTCTTGGGCAGTTGCTGGTGTTGCGTCTAAGAAAGGTGACGGTGATATTTCTTTCCTTGTGATAACATCTACATGGTGGTTCCAGGACAGCTTGCTGTTGATATTTATGCCTTAGAAGTGTCTTGCAGTGTTGTGTAGCCGTTCTCCAAGATTGGTCGCACTTTGTCTAACTTTCTTTTGCTTTGATTTAGGGATGTGGTCTATGGCTAGAGATAGTTTATGGTCATGGATATACTAGTCATAGTAGATGGGTTTAACTTTATTTGTATTCCTTAGGATTTCACATTTGTCTGGGTGGAAGTTCATTAACCAGGTCTTCTCCCACTCCTGGAGTCTGTTGAGGTTCTCCTGCATCTTCCTCACCACTGACTCTGGCATACAACAGACTGTCATCTTCAAACAGTTTGATTTGTGATGTTACACAGTCTGGCATATCATTGATGTATGCGAGTGTGTGCTGGCTAGGTGTATTTACGTGTTAGCAACTGTGGTTAATTTAAGTAAGATCGATCATCGGTGTTCACCTAATCTGTCACTTATTTGATTTGTGCCATTGTGGATGATTCCTGCATCATCATCATGGACTGATTTGAAAAGAAAAAAGTGGCATCCCGCAAGGCAGCATGTACTTTTTGTCATCTACATAAACGACCTGCCTGAAGAGGTAGAAAGCACAACCATGATCTTTGCAGACGACACCAAGATATTCAGAGAAGTCACTAACCACACAGCAGAGTGACTTGGTTTGTGCCACTCTGTGCACTCAGCCACACATTACTTCAGCATATGTTGATGCAAACCATGTCACTCTGACAGCCTCAACAGTGAGCTAAGTGGGCAGAAGTTTCATAACATAAATATGCCTGGGAATATAAGGCTGGGAGTATGTCAAATGATAGAACTAACATACAACGGTTTCAAATTTAGGCAAACCCTACAAAAGATCTAATGGTATATACCACAGAATAACATTGAATACCACAGAATACCATTTGATACCATTGGACCATTTGATGATGAAGGTCTCGGTCGTACACTCAGTAATATTTGAACATACCATTCAAATACCCTTGGCCATAGACACTCAAATACCACTCAATGGTATTTGAGTATAATTTTTTTGTAAGGGAACAAAGTTGTAATGGCAAAATTGAGGTTGGTTCAACCAACAAATACCCCGATGACTAAATCAACATGGTTGACTGGTGTGACTCATAAAAACTGCTGCAGTGACCAGTTCCCCCGTTTACCAAAGCATCCAAATACAGCAGGCATGAACACTGACCAGTCAAAATAAATCAAGAAAAGAAATGTTGAATATTCTGTAATTTGGAAGTCCAAACTTGTTGTGGAAGGCATGTGATAGGTACTAGTGGTTTTGACATTTTAAAATCATGAATGTAACTGAAACTGGAAACAACTGACAGCTTTGATTTTGTACTTTCTTTAGACGGATTCCTTCTACGGTGCTATGCGGCTTCTGCTGCCACATCTGGAGCGACAGAGAGATGCTTACGGAATCAAAGAGGTAACAATTAAGAAGGATCTTCCCCTATGACAGGCCTACAACCAGTCTAATGAAACAACTACTATTGGGCATTTTAACTGTTGAAATTTTTGCTCCTTTACTATAGGACTACATTGATCTTCGTCAATACCTTGTATACATTAGACACTGCACATTATTTATACTGTAACAGTTACTTACAGTATTACTTCCATATATATTGATAATATACAAAACAAACCACCATGAGTATATGTAACAAACCACCATGAATATATGTGTATTACACTGATAAATAGATACACAACAAACATGTGTATGGTACTGCTAGATAAATATACAACTACCCTGATCTAATTCCTAGTCCAGACAAATTCATTTCTCTAACAGCAGCAATGCCCACTACTCTATGTGCTAACTAATGTTCATATCAGAATCACCCTAGAGTCTGAGGGTTGCTGCTAAACAATGAGTCCAAACATACCCTCCCTTCTGGCCCCAGCTGGGGTATCTCAAGACATGTACAGTTAGTGATCATAAACAATACATTTATGTGTTTTCCAGCACACACTGGCAAAGCTCTACATCGAGATCCTTGGACTGGGGAGAGACAGCCCTTCTGCCCTGAAACTCCTCAACTTCAGGGCTCCCAAAAGTGCCAAGGGTGTAAGTATGTGTACGGCTCGTGTCAGTTAACTAACAACACTGCATTAATTGCATGTTTTATTCATGTCAGTACAAATCTAATTTGCATTCTGTGGATGTCTGTATATTCTACTAGAAGCCAGGCCTCAGCCAGAGAGACTGTGATCAATTGGGTCTACTAGCAGCAGAGATTGGAGCTGTATCAGTAAGACGGTAGATCCCTGTTAAAGTGGACAGTACGCTGCCTCTGTCTGCTTGTTTTAAGCTACAACTTCATAACTAATGATTTTCTATAAATGCAAGTAGTGTTTATTTTGATGATTGTTTTGTTATCTTTATAATGATGTGACTGCGGTCTCTACTGGTTATGTAAATGACACACATAGAAAATATATTTTGGACAACTGTTTAGTTAAAATGTATACACTTTATTGATATTGTCTGCTGCATTCACACAATTTGGCTGTGTTTCTGGTCATCTCATGAATGACCAAATACAACATCAATTAGGTGATTAGGATAAAGACACTAGGCAATGACTATGATTCACCAAAACATATTTCATCAATAAATACCAACTCACTATATTGTCCAATGGACTTCAGGGCCACTTGTCCCATTTTAAAGCAATATTCATGACTGAGATTTGGTAAGATTTATCCATAGTTACTTCAAAGAGGCATCTAACTACTACATTGAAAATAAACTAAAACATAAATTTAATTCTTCCAAGGAAATTAACAAGTAGGTAGTTGAATTTGATGGTTCTGCACTCTTGTAATATTGTCAATAAATGCTGTCCTTAGGAGTCTGGAGACTTTGCTAGTGTTGCCTACTGGATCCTAAAACCACGGTGCTGTGAGAGAGGGACGCTCTCAGTAGGAGATGTCAATAGATGTCTGGATAATATTGCTGCGGGTCATGCTGCAAAATCAAAGGTAACTGAACATTCTCAGTTTCATCAACAATGCTTGCCTCATGTTAACAACAAACATACCCTTCACTTGATTTAAGCAGCTTTTTGAAACTCTCTGAAACTTTTTGTGGCATATAATGTCTACTCGCTTAAAGGGTTTCAGTGCAAAGCAAATAATCCTCATTAAATAGTAAGCACAATGTGGATTTTGTTTTCAAAATGCAAAAAGTGTGCCCTCCGTCTTCTTTTATTAAAACATGGTATGTCCATTTTCAACCAATGAGACAGCATCACTTAGCTGCTCATGTACCTACACAGATTGACGATACTGCTGTGTGGATATATCGCGTGTTGATAATAAAAACAATTTAATGTCACATTATGCTTAACAAATCAGCAATGTATCTTTCAGACATTTCAACCTAATCCATGATGCAAAATCTGTTTTCACTTAGTATTGGCTGTTAGCATGGTTCCTGCGATTGTCAAGTTATGTGTTTTATAAACCCTCATCACATTTTACATTCCGTACAACAGCTGATTTAACCCATAAAAGGTTAGAATCTTTACATAAAATTATATTGGGGTGTTTCAGAACACTAGACATCTTACTTAGTAAACCTGGGGTAAAATCCTTTAATGTTTGTCTCCTGAGATCCAACTCATATTCAAGGAAACATTTAATAAAAAAAAATTGTCTAAGCTTGAGTATAGTTGAGTTGTTTGAATACAGGAAGTTGTGAGGAAGAACCTGCTGCATATGCTCAAGGAGACGTCTGCCCTCGAACAAAAGTGGCTCATCAGGATGATCATGAAGGACATGAAGATGGGACTGAGTCAACAGTCAGTCTTCAGTCTGTACCACGAGGATGCTGAAGACTTGTTCAATGTGAAGATGAGTCTGGAGAAGGTGACCCCTGCATTCTCCAGTCACCGATTATATTTTGTAATGTTGGCATCAAACTTATCTAATTTCTTTACACCTTTGCAGTTTGAATTAAATGAGGGCAGAAAGTGCACGATTTTAAATATCTTTGCAGCTCTTTTGTGGTGTGGCTGTTTTTTACAAAAGAATTATGGAAAAGTTTGGTTTGTGTGTGTTTTTTGTGGCAAAACTACATATTGGTGGATGGATTATAATATTTTTATAATAAAATGAGTTAATTGCTAATTAATACTATGTCAGTAAAACTACCATATTATGATATACAGAATGGTTTTTTATTTTGTGACAATGAAAAAATGTTGTCTTTTAAATAATAATACTTATTGTTACGTTGTTGTCATGATCTGTCCAGGTGTGCGTGATGCTGCGTGACCCACGGGTGCGGCTGCATGAGGTGGAGATCAGCGTGCTCACGCCATTCAGACCCATGCTTGGAGACAGGGGCACACCAAACAAGGTGCAGTGCTCTTACCTAACCCATCAGACCTGTGCCAGGGAGCAGTGTCTGTAGCCAAGTATTTATTCGTACAGCTGAGTAACGGGAACAGTGTAGAATAAATGAATTTGCCTCAGATGGTTCAACATTGCAGTGCATGATACAAACCCAGGTTGTCTGAATTGAGGTCATTCTGCCAATACGCTCCGTAAGTCAATAGGGCCTGTAAGTGTGTCACGATACATGGCGAGACTCCGCACAACTGGAACTGATTGGGGACAGGACACAAGAATAATATTCTAACGACGGATGACAGTTATAGTTTTCGGCTGATGAATACTATGAAAATTAGATCATAAATATCTTGTGTTAAAGCTTTCTGGTCTTAACTGTCCGATTTAATATTGAATTTACCACACATAGCGGACATAGACATATAGCGGTTTATGTAGCGCAGATAGTATGAACGATTTTAGACCATTAGTGTCTTTTATGCAATTTGCATTTTACATTGCTGTACATTGTGGTTTCGCAACAGTTCCATAAGCACATATATCTGACAAGTTGTCTAAATGCACATAGTCATAGCACATGTACACATTTGCCCCAAACCAGGTTCTACTTTGCAAAAGATGGCATTCTTCATTACTTGTCAAGATCACTAAACACTAGTACTAGCCACTGATGCCATGGCAACCACCATAATAATTGAATAAAATGCAAGATTACCGTGATCAATTTTACCGGCAAAGTGCCACACTGCTTCTGCTTGTAACTTTCCTTCGGACAATATAGGTATTTGGGGCTATTTGGGAACAGTACGATTATTAAAAAGTCTTATCTTTTAACGTGGACAAAATTGACTTCCCCAACTGCCCCCAGCCTCATTTTTGAGCACGAGACTTACGTGGCCTATAGACAATTACATAAGCTCTTCCAGGGTAACAATCAACAGGAACCATGTGATATACTGGTGAAGTAGTATACATGGTAGTCACCTATTTTTATGCATTCCTGATTGATTTGCTTTCTCAGTCCTGTGATGAGCCCATGGTGTGTGTATTTAGATCGGGAAGCTGCTTTGTGGTCGTCCGTTTCACATTGAGACGAAGTACGACGGCGAGAGAATGCAGCTACACAAACAGGGTCATGTTTACAAATTCTTCTCTAGAAGGTGGGCCATATTCTGTGAGATTCTCTGTTGTTAACTGTTGTAGCTGAATGTCTAAATGTCAACCACTTCGATACCCTCAAAACAGGCATTGCCCCTACCCCCTGGAAATTCGATACATTCCTTCAGTAGAATTTCTTATTTGTTCTTCAATGGATTACTTTAACATGTAAAACAATTTGAGTGTCACATATAATAAAATATTATTTATATTATTTTTAGTTTATCAGGTACCTTTTGGTATTGTCTAATGTCGATAGGATAGCGTGATATGGGATTGCTATGGAGCAGTTATTGATGTGATTGTTTTGTTGTGCAGTGGTAATGAATACACTCATGTATTCGGGGGTGACTCGATGTCTGGGACGTTTACACGACACATCGCAGCCTGTTTCAAGGACAGTGTCCACAGCTGCATCCTGGACGGGGAGATGGTCGGCTACAACCCAGAAACCAAAACTATTGGTAGGTAACTTGTGCCATGTGCAATAGCTATTCTGTGTGTGTGTGTTTGTGTTGTGTTGTGTGTGTGTGTGTGTGTTGTGTGTGTGTGTGTGTGTGTGTGTGTGTGTGTTTGTGTTGTGTGTGTGTGTGTGTTGTGTGTGTGTGTGTGTGTGTGTGTGTGTGTGTTGTGTTGTGTTGTGTGTTGTGTGTGTGTGTGTGTGTGTGTGTGTGTGTGTGTGTGTGTGTGTGTGTGTGTGTGTGTGTGTGTGTGTGTGTGTGTGTGTGTGTGTGTGTGTGTGTGTGTGTGTGTGTGTGTGTGTGTGTGTGTGTGTGTGTGTGTGTGTGTGTGTGTGTGTGTGTGTGTGTGTGTGTGTGTGTGTGTGTGTGTGTGTGTGTGTGTGTGTGTGTGTGTGTGTGTGTGCACGTGTTTATGTGTGAGCGTGCGTGCATGTTTTTGTAAAACAAAGGTAAGTTTTTACATGGCACAGTGTCCAGTCGTCAGGACTGTTCAAGGCACTTTACACTTCACTTCCTGGCAGACCTCTTCAATCAAACACCATCTCAATCTCTCTGGGAAGCATTCAGCCATACTGCAATTACTCCACACTCACTCACTCATATCAGCCACTGGGATTGAACATTTGTGTCATCAACTATTCTTCTCTAGGTCTCCGGTCTACTATTACAGACTTTAGGTCTTCCACCTATACGCCTACGTTTTCCTTCTTCATCTCTTGGTCATTCTTTCTATGAGCTGGCTACCACAAGATCATCCTAGCTGCCATTTCATCTATAGCAATATCCAGCAAATGTCAGTTGTCTTCCTACTTTGTTGGTCACTTCACATTCCCCCGTATAGTTCTGTTGGTCAGGTGTTGATGGCAGTGACTTTTATATAAATACATGCTTTTTGTGTTTTTGCATATCCCCGAGTTAATATGTATTTCTTTGGTAGCAACTAACACCTGAAAAGTGAACTTTTGTAGGATCGAAAGGTGAGCAGTTTGACATCAAATCAACCAATCTGACGACCTACCAGCCAATGATGTTTGTCTTTGACATACTTCAGTACAACCACTCTGTACTCTCAAACAAACCGCTGAAGGAACGCTGCAAGATCTTGAAAGATGTCTTCGACCCCATTGAAGGACGCATCAAGGTTTCCGAAGTTAAAATAGGAAGTACAAAGTGAGTTAATTCTATTAATATCCACTGTTTATTCAATATTTTATAGGTTATTAGATGTAAGATATTTATCTTATTGATGTGGCTTGTGGGTACTACTTTAAATGATTTCTTTTGTGTTAATAATCCACGGTTGGAATTTTTTGCTGTTATATTAATATCAATGAGTATATTGTTATTGGATTTGATATGTTGATATAACAGGTTTATTGTGCCATTTTCAAGATTTCATGTTTATTTAACCAATGTTATTCAACAGTGTTGTTTATAATCACCTTTGCCCATATTACCATTATAATCATATTTACCCATGAAATGCAGAAATTGAAGACTATTATATTAATTTATTAATTACACTTCTCTCATCTTGTTATAATCAAGACTGGTTCAGTTGAAAGTGATTCTGACTATAACTAATGATTAAAATTGTCTAAACTACCTATAATGATGAATGAATTGAACAGATCGCCGATAAATTATATGAATTCTACCACACTAATATCTGTTTATAAACCAAGATAAAAATGAAACATTAACTGGGGGAGGGAAAATACATATTCATTTTGTAGTACTTTAAAATATACTGAATTTTCTGTTTGTTTAAAATTTTGATTCCTACACTGTACTATGGCAATTTAACTTGTTGTCATGTGACCAATGTTACAGACAAGACTGCGTGAACGCCCTGAATGAGGCCATAGACCTACGAGAAGAGGGCATTATGGTGAAGGACCCAGACACCCCCTATTGCCCCAACAAGCGCAAGGGGGGCTGGTACAAGATCAAGCCAGAGTACATCGGGGGGCTCATGGATGAGCTGGACGTCGTGGTGGTTGGGGGGTATTTTGGGGCGGGTGCAAGGGCGGGCATGATGTCACACTTCCTGTGTGCTGTGGCTGTACCCCCCGAAACCGGTGGAAAACCATCCAGGTTCCAGTCCTTTTGTAAGGTACTGTGTGTGTGTGTGTGTGTGTGTGTGTTGTGCGTGCGTGCGTGCGTGCGTGCGTGCGTGCGTGCGTGCGTGCGTGCGTGTGTCTTTATGAAAACATAAGTTTGACACTTCATTTCAAATACCCTAACTATAATCTAGGTAATACAACTATTTAAGTTTACTTTGATAATTGAATATTTTCCAACTAGGTATTTTACTTAACCATCAACATTTCAGGAAGTGATCTACGACATTTCAGAAAAGTATTGTCTTTATTCTATAAAATTCCATATTAGTTGAGGGTTGCTACCAATGTTAGTGTTTATGCTGTACACATGTAAATTGGTTGTTCACAATAATACACTTTTAAAGAGAATATCTTATCCAGACCATATTTGTTTACTAAAAGGCTGCTTTAATGTCTCTCATTTGTCACTGAACCTTGAAAGACCAGAAACTTAAAATACAGCCGTGGCAACCTGTAATCATCATAGAGTAGAAATAAACTACATCTTGTATTTTAATTTTAAATAATCCATAAAAGACAAAATAAATGTTATTGACTGATACCTTTTAACCACAACTAACTTTTGTATAGTTACCAAGTCAATAGCGTTATTGTTTACCTTCACAGTCCTGTAATATTTCCGATTGATTTAGGTTGGTTCTGGTTACACTCGCCGCGAACTCTTCGAATTCAACCGCAAGATGGCTGACCACTGGACCGTGTTCGACAAGAAAAATCCTCCACAGTGGCTCCATCTGGCATCAGGTTTGAAACAGCGGCCAGACGCTTGGATTGAGCCGTCTAACTCCAGCATTCTACAGGTAAGGGCCCAGACTGGTGTGAAAGTAAACATTGCTAACTGTAATTGTGAAATGTTCACTTGAACAACATGACCAGATTACGTAACTATAATTAAGCGTGTGTGAGCGGGTTGTTGCTTTTATCGTAGAGGGCTTGCACCTTGGGTGCCAAACTATCAGGATCGATTGACAGGGTCCATAAAGGGCCTTGAAAGTCTTGAAAAGCCTTGAATTTGATTGGACCAAATTCAAGGCCTTGAAATCCTTTAATTTTCCAAGTAATCTTGAAAAGTTTTGAATTTAATTGTGGTCAATAAACTACTGTTTTGACTCAGTTGTTGTGATGAAGGACAGCCATAAATAGAAAAGCCTATGCACAAAATAACTCGTGCAAATTGGGCAATCAGCATTTCATTGTAGTCGGCGCATTGTAGTTGTTTTCTTAGTCGAGTAAAAAATGTAATGCTTAAAAGTACATATGTCGTTAAAACAGTGTTGAATTTCTTTTTCTAATACCATTGAAATGTCTTGCATAGACTTGAATTTCAAATATCTCCAATTTAAATTCCAGTCTTGTAGTTGCAGTTGTGGTACGGATGCAGAAACGCAGATGTCAGGACAGGGTAGAAGTGCTGGCTCTGGCCTTTTGTTATGCAAGCTTCTGAATGGCCGTACTGCTTTGATGTAGATAAAGGCCGCAGAGATAGTGGACAGTGACCAGTACAAGACGGGATGCACACTTCGGTTCCCTCGTGTGGAGAAGATTCGAGACGACAAACCGTGGTACGACTGCATGACGACTCACGACATAGAGGAACTCTGGAAGGTACACATGAATTTTTACAAATATCTCACTACAATGAAATAGCTCACAGAACTGTAGCCTTGACGTCTTAGTCTTTTTTATCAATATACATTTTGTCGTATTTAAAATCTGTTGTTATATGTTTTGTCTTTGAAGCCATTTAAGGTCCAAATATGATATGTGTGAGATGTCATGAGAATATAGTACTGATTGGTGTCATGTGTTATAAAAGCGCTTTTTACCTCATCTGACATTTAATAAAACAAGATGACAAGAAAAGAAAACTTTTATTGTGACTGACTGCGTGTGCATGTAGAGCTGGTGGTATTTTCTTAAACTTAAAAACCTGTCAAATGCCCGCTTCTGGACATAGATGTACATTTAAGAATACATATGTACATGGTGCTGGTCTTTCTGGAAAGCTAGTGCTGCAGGCATGCGTGACTGCGTGCTAGTTTGTATGTATGCATGCATGATTTTGTGTAAATATGATTGCCTACGTAGGGTGAAGAATATTTACCTTTTTCTTTAGTTCCTCTCCAACAAGACCAGCGGCTGATGTAGAGACTTTACGCTTAACCTTCCCAACTTTCAGAAGTCGTCAGGCAAGTTGGCTGGTAGGTATGCCGAGGTGGATGAAGATGAGGACGCTGGACCGGTCAAGAAGCGAAGAGTGACCACTGCAAGACATGTCCGACCAACCGTGATGGACAAGTTCAAGGCTACAGATGTGTCAGGAGTCACTCAGGTCAGTGTGTTACATGTCAGCTTTCAGTGTGTGACATGTTAACTATCACAGTGTGACATGTCACCTGTCACAGTGTGCGACATACCTTAGGACGGTTCTGATCGTAGGATTCTGTGTTCCTCTGTGATCAGCTCTTCGTTTTCATAATCTATTAATATAAGATCGTGTCAGCTGCCAGTGTGTAACATGTCAACTGTTGGTGTTTGACATGTCAACTGTCAGTGTATGACATGTCAACTGTCAGTGTATGACATGTCAACTGGCAGTGTGTGATATGTCAACTGTTGGTGTTTGACATGTCAACTGCCAATGTGTGACGTGTCAACTGTTGGTGTTTGAGGTGTCAGCTGTCAGTGTGTGACATGTCAACTGTCAATGTGTGACATGTCAACTATCAGTCCAGGCAGTGTGACATATCAACTGTCAGATTGTGACATGTCATTGGTCAATATGTCACGTCACTTGTCATTGTGTGACGTGTCATATGTCATTGTGTCACACATCACCCATTAGTGTTTGACACCTATTATGTCCTGTGATTCCACATTTTCTCTTCTCGTGTTGTTAACATATAAGTCTCACTTATGATGTCTCCATTCTGGCCCAGTAACCTCCTTGCATTAGTGCTGTGATATTTGTGTGATACCCGCGTAGATGTATCATACACAGATGTATCGCACACAGAGAATCGTGTGATCTTACACCTGCCCAGCCAGACTAATATTAGGATGTACCTGGTAACAGTATGTGCCTCTACTTACATACCAGACAGAACACCTGACCTAGCTCCATGAATATCTACAATTTGAGTTTAGTCAACCAGTCATCTCATCATGCATTTTGTGTCAATTCAGGTGTCTGAAATGTTATGCGACAAAGAAGTGTGTGTCATAAATGGACCAGTTGACCAGCCAAAGGCAGCATTGGAGAAACTTGTGGCAGAGCTAGGAGGGTCATTTGTCCAGAATCCAGGTCAGTGAATAAACTCACATGTCAGGGTGAAAACACAATAACAGTATGAACACATTTCAATCTTAATGTGACCCATTTTAACAAAATGAGTCACGTGTCGGAAATTTTCAATATTGAGCTATTGGAAAGAGTACCCGGGGTAGTCTCAGCTGTCACATGGTGTATCATGTAAAACAATGTGTGAATTATAAGTGAAACTATATGCACTTATAAATGAAACACCTAGATACAATTTGTTTATTTTTAAAAACTATACATGAATGGAATCATTTATCTCATAATATTCTTGCAGACTGCTCCAGTACAACAATTGGGAAGAGACTAGAGGCAATACCTAAACACATTGCCTATATTTTCTATGGATTAATGTAGAGAACTAAACTACCGGGTAGACATAGTGCTAGGTAAGATGTTCTAGGTAAAAACTGTCGTTTCCCACAGGTGAGGAGACGTTCTGTGTGCTCGCGGACAAGGTGAACCTGAAGGTGAGGAACATCATGAAAAAGGGCGTCTACGATGTCGTGAGGGCACAGTGGCTGCTACGCTGCAGGGACCAGGGACAACTCCTGCCCTGGTAAATATCTGTCGGCTTACACAGGCCACCAGAGGTGTGAGACTGGCTGGGGAAGGATTTTATCAATGTTTTATGTTATTCAACAAGACATTTTATATATATATATATAAATATATATATATATATATATATATAAAATTTATATATATATAGGCAGCATTGGTCAAACACTGCACAATATACAATGTGTCACAGTCTGTGTACAAACAATTTCACTCCACAGAAACTGCTCTTTTAAAAGTACGTAATGACATTAGCCTTAACATTGATAATGGTAAAGTTACTGCACTAACACTGCTTAATATATCTACCGCATTTCACACAGTTGACCATGACACGTCATATCTGGCACAGCGTTGCGCTGGTTTTCTTCACACCTGACTGATTGACGGCAAGCCTTTAAGACCATTGCTTTTCACTCTCTAAACAATGCCACTAAGCTCTGTTGTCAAAAGTCGCAACTTGGATCATCACCTTTATGCAGATGACATACACATTTTTACCACACCTGTTAAATCAGTTCAGGGATTGTCTCCAAGACCTTCCTTTAGATAGAAAACAGTAAATTAAAGCTTAATGCAGATAAGACCGAATTTGTCATCATTGGTACCCCAAACTTGATGGCTTTTTCCCGATACATATTTTGAGTCAGAGTATCACACCAGCTGCCTCAGTTTTAAATCTCAGAGTAACATTTGACGAAAACTTCAATTTCAAACAACATCAAAAACATGTCGCTGCTGTTTTTACCATATCCGTGATCTTCGCTGTATTCACCGGTATACCTCACTTACTGTTGCCAAAACCATTGCAACAACTACTTTTTAAAGCTGCCTACCCTCCTTAGATTCCTAGCATCTTCACCCATCCGTCGACAACTTGCACATTGTTATACAATTACGATTGCTCAATCTCTTGATTTTGTCGCACCGCTGAGCTCGATTTTCAAGGATATTGGCTCCATCATCATTATTATTACCATATATATATATATATATATATATATATATATATATAATATAATAGACAATATATATATATATATTTGAGTGTACTTTGTAAAAACGGTGTATCTTATAATATGGTGCAGAGAAGAGAGAGACCATGTGTGTGTGTGTGTGTGTGTGTGTGTGTGTGTGTGTGTGTGTGTGTGTGTGTGTGTGTGTGTGTGTGTGTATATATATATATATATATATATATATTATCAAGAGCTCTTTCCATAGTTTCCATCTACTGCTCCCTGTTAGCTACCCTCTCCCTCCACTTTTAATTTCATCTTGATCATCTGCACACCTTCAAATTCATCAAGTGGCCTGTCCATTATTATTGTTAAAACCACTGCATGACACAAGGAACAAGGTCATTTGTTGGTTTGCTATTCCAGGAATCCATCAGACATGATTCACAAATCACCAAAAACAGCTGCACAGTTTGCACTGGACTATGATCGCCATGGCGACAGTTACTATGACGATGCTACAGTGGAGAGTTTGAAGAAAGTCTTTGAGAAGATACAAGAGGAGGTAGTTAAGAAGTTGTTGTGGGAGAATTTGATCGTAACATGTTGGGCTTTAGCAGTGCAACTAGGGAGTGTTAAGGGAAAGAGCAAGGCTTGATTTTCACCTTGACCAAAATGAATTTCAGGACTAATTGATTGTGTAGTGGTCTTTGTTAAAACTGTACAACCACTGGCACCAGTGTCGAATCGGAAAGTACCATTATATGTCTTATAAGATATTTTAAAAGATACGGGGATTAACATTTAACAACGAGGATCCGATCAGCTGTGTAATTTTCATACACAAATATATACATTATTGTCTTGCGTATGAGAGAAGGCATATCTTTTCAAAATATTAGAGCTTTCTACTGAAGTAATTTCACAAAGCATTTTAGTTTGGGCAGTAGAAAATACTACGACACTGACCTGTTAGTATAACAATTATTGACCAGTTATAAATACACGTTTGCTCACAGGGAAATGCAAAGTGTGCAATGGCTGAGGACATTGCTGAATGCGAGATGGAATATTTCCCCCAGGATTCACCTTACGGCCTGTTCCGTCTTTGTCGGTAGGTTTCTGTTTACTTTTGTATTTAATGTTATTTATATATTCTGTAGTTAAACTTCACAACGTGTGTAAACAACTATACATGTGTATGTAATAACGTAGTGTGTTTGTGTTTTATATTTTACTGACAAGACATAATTAAATAAGTACCCAATGGGTGAACCTAAACATAATTTTCTGCTTAAAAAGTATTGTATTAGGACACAGAATAAAGAATTTTTGAATTGATATCAGATGTATCTATGGACACTGGAAACCTTTGAATGTTTACTTGGCATATTGTCGTGATGTCATTTATTGTTATTAAAGAAATGATTTTTTTTAGCAAATTCCCACGGAAAAATTTAACTAAGCATGAAGTGATGTGACCGCGCCATATTTCAGGGTGTACCTCGACAGTAACATTCTTATTGGCGATTCAACGACACACATCAAAGACAGCCCACTGGAGCTGACAGCCCTGGAGCTCCGGCTTCATGGAGCGACACAGTCCGACACACTGACGCGTCAAGTCTCACACGTCATCGTCGACAGCAGGTCAGTAGGTCAAGTGTACCGACTGAGTCCCTCAGTGTAGGAGAGATTTCTTTTAATATCCTTAAAGTGACCATCTTTGCACCCCTTTTGTTAAAAAAGATGGAGAAACAGAAATCATTCCCACCCGTACAATCTCTAGATGTCAAAATAACAGTTTGTTTCTTGTTCTCATCCACAGATACTACAGGTGACATGAAATAGTTTTCCTAATGAAAATATTAATAAAAAGTGTTTATTTTCCCTAAGGACAATATTAAAAGAATTAAAAGACTTCCCTAATGAAAATAAAAAAGCAGTGACATATCAGAACAATTTCAGCATATGACTGGAAAGAGAAAAGTTCCTATGTATAATGAAAGGCTGATGGAAGAGTCTTGGGCTGTGTTCAGGGATCTGCGGCGGGTGTGTTCCCTGAGGGAGGAGAACCGTAGGAGGGAGAGGAAGTTCCACATAGTCTCCCAGCTGTGGGTCCAAGACTGCCTGGAGCAAGGCACACTGCTGGGAGAACGGGGCTATGAACCCGAGTCCCACTGACCACTGTAGCCTCGTGGTCAGTGTGATGGTCTCATGAGAGGGAAGGTGGGAAACTGCTGAGAGAAACAAGCTATGACCCTGAGTAACACTGACCACTGTTGGTCAGGTGGCTAGGGTATTCTACGTGCCATTTACAGTGTATGTATGAAACTTAATTCATAAGCCAAGCAAAGTGTTGTCATTATCTTCATGATGAATTCTATTTATTGGTTACATGGTAGTCTGATCGATAATATTGTGTGTGTGTGTGCATGCACATGTGATGCATGCCTGTTTGGAGAATTCTTTCTTGGTATACTATCATAACATGCACATAAACACCACACTGGTATAGTGTACACAGTCACACACGCACGCACGCACGCACGCACGCACGCACGCGCACACACCCACACCCACACCCACACCCACCACAACACACAACACACAACACACAACACACAACACACAACACACAACACATACACAACACATTTCATTTATGTGATATAAAATATTTACACTTGGAGATTTTAATATGGATAAATGCATTACACCCGAATGGTACATCGTAATGGTTTATATGCTACGTTTATATGCTACGTGACTGAGATGAGTAACTTCTGAATCACCGTATTCACCCTGATGTGACAGTTTATATTGAACATGTTCGAAATACTTTGTCAATTTTCTATGTACACTGTATAGTTATACATATATTTATGAAATATTTTGTAACAGTAATACAGCTGATGTCTGCAAACATTTTGATGATGTGAATTTTGCTTGATAAGTTTGTTTGGTCAAACGTATCATCATATGTATATATATATCCTTTTTATTAATGTAATTGTTCAATTACTTCACTATATGAATTTATTACCAAATTTGTCACACAGTGTGAAGTGCAACATTGCATGGAACACAGCCATCCTCGTGTAATATTTAAACCAAAAGAAATAATTTCAAATAATCCCCTTGTTCTGCAACATTATCTGGTATTATTCTCAGTTTACAGAATTGAGTATTGATGTACGAAAACCCAACGTGCTCGCATTAAAATTCATTCCATCGACAGTAGCTTTGGCACAAATGTTGATATAAATATTTGTATATATTTATTAAGTTAGATGTACTCACTGTTCCCTTTAACTATATTTAACAATTTATGTTGTCTGTGTGGGCATATTTTTGTCTGTTATAAGAATACATCAACCCATCAAGGTTGGGATTTTATTCTAGTACAGAACTTAATGCATGTACATGCATTGTATAGTAACCATCGTTCAGTTTAGAGTTTTATAACTTTTATCACCGACATTCATTTGTATATTAGAACTTTAGCTTACACATTAACCTGTATACATTCTGTACCTGTGTATTTCTCATATTACGTTTTATAAATAAAATTGTTATAAACACATTTTTCATCTTATAGAAATCATTCATGTGTGCCTCAAAACCTGTTTATTCATTAAACAATTACCTGGAAATAATCTTTAGTGAATACAGGTAATTGAAATTTAACAAGGCTTTATTTTCTGTAACTTCTTATAATGTACTAATAAATCTATGCAAACAAATCAGCATATTAGTTTACGTATTCTTTGTAAAAGATGACCAATCATTTATACTGCATGCCTTGCCCGTGACAACTGAGTTACACTGTGTTTAATGGGAAATTGACGAGGAACCACAATAAAAACAACTATGAGTATATTTTTCGTATACAGTATGATCTCAGCAATATTTTATTACATATTTTATATCGAATAAAACATTCAACATCTTTATGTAATAACGATTATGACGATATCTATTATATAGATTTACATTTCTCCTTTATAAATGTAGATGATGAAAATACTATCGAGATAATGCTATATTCTGATTGTTGTTACCATGGTGATTGTACGTGCTTGAATAGTGTATGTTTCAAGACATGATAAAAATGTGCAAAACTAGTTGTTTGTCCATATTATATGTGTTCAGTCAGCAGCTAAAATGAGGGAGATTCAGTGGCAAACTAAAACGTGCAAGAGGAAGAGTCCACCCAGACTTCTGTACTTTGGATTTTGAACTGCAAACAATTTAAATGTTTTTTTGTAGATGTCCAAATACATACAACAATTACAGCATATGTAACTATATAACCAGTGCAGGTTTAATTAACATCCAATATTTTTGACCACCAGTTGTACACTTCATAGAAGGATAGAAATTAAGTGAAGTCAAGACATCGCAACACTTGCTAAGTCCATTCAGTCCACACAAAATACCACAGCAGTTGTGATGCCAGCCATGCAGTATTTCTGACTGTCCATTGTATTTGTTCTGGGCAATAGCAAATATCCACACTGCATATTTCGTTCTCACTCAGCACCTAGGTCCTCCATGATACTCGTTGTTTGTACTGCGTATTCGGTTCCCATGAGTCCGCGCCACAAGAGAGTGAACTCTTGCACAGTCTCTTTGAGTCGTCTCTTGTTCACCCTCTCCCTGGAACAAGACAGTGACCGGCGGTGTGAGGGGGCAGTGACCAGTGGTGTGAGGGGCAGTGACCAGTGGTGTGAGGGGGCAGTGACCAGTGGTGTGAGGGGGCAGTGACCAGTGGTGTGAGGGGCAGTGACCAGTGGTGTGAGGGGCAGTGACCAGTGGTGTGAGGGGCAGTGACCAGTGGTGTGAGGGGCAGTGACCAGTGGTGTGAGGGGCAGTGACCAGTGGTGTGAGGGGCAGTGACCAGTGGTGTGAGGGGCAGTGACCAGTGGTGTGAGGGGGCAGTGACCAGTGGTGTGAGGGGACAGTGACCAGTGGTGTGAGGGGCAGTGACCAGTGGTGTGAGGGGCAGTGACCAGTGGTGTGAGGGGCAGTGACCAGTGGTGTGAGGGGCAGTGACCAGTGGTGTGAGGGGCAGTGACCAGTGGTGTGAGGGGGCAGTGACCAGTGGTGTGAGGGGCAGTGACCAGTGGTGTGAGGGGCAGTGACCAGTGGTGTGAGGGGCAGTGACCAGTGGTGTGAGGGGCAGTGACCAGTGTGTGAGGGGCAGTGACCAGTGGTGTAAGGGGCAGTGACCAGTGGTGTGAGGGGCAGTGACCAGTGGTGTGAGGGGGCAGTGACCAGTGGTGTGAGGGGCAGTGACCAGTGGTGTGAGGGGCAGTGACCAGTGGTGTGAGGGGCAGTGACCAGTGGTGTAAGGGGCAGTGACCAGTGGTGTGAGGGGCAGTGACCAGTGTGTGAGGGGCAGTGACCAGTGGTGTGAGGGGCAGTGACCAGTGGTGTGAGGGGCAGTGACCAGTGGTGTGAGGGGGCAGTGACCAGTGGTGTGAGGGGGCAGTGACCAGTGGTGTGAGGGGCAGTGACCAGTGGTGTGAGGGGCAGTGACCAGTGGTGTGAGGGGCAGTGACCATGGTGTGAGGGCAGTGACCAGTGTGTGAGGGGCAGTGACCAGTGGTGTGAGGGGCAGTGACCAGTGGTGTGAGGGGCAGTGACCAGTGGTGTGAGGGGCAGTGACCAGTGGTGTGAGGGGCAGTGACCAGTGTGTGAGGGGCAGTGACCAGTGGTGTGAGGGGCAGTGACCAGTGGTGTGAGGGGCAGTGACCAGTGGTGTGAGGGGCAGTGACCAGTGGTGTGAGGGGCAGTGACCAGTGGTGTGAGGGGGCAGTGACCAGTGGTGTGAGGGGCAGTGACCAGTGGTGTGAGGGGCAGTGACCAGTGGTGTGAGGGGCAGTGACCAGTGGTGTGAGGGGGCAGTGACCAGTGGTGTGAGGGGCAGTGACCAGTGGTGTGAGGGGCAGTGACCAGTGGTGTGAGGGGCAGTGACCAGTGGTGTGAGGGGCAGTGACCAGTGGTGTGAGGGGGCAGTGACCAGTGGTGTGAGGGGGCAGTGACCAGTGGTGTGAGGGGCAGTGACCAGTGGTGTGAGGGGCAGTGACCAGTGGTGTGAGGGGCAGTGACCAGTGGTGTGAGGGGCAGTGACCAGTGGTGTGAGGGGCAGTGACCAGTGGTGTGAGGGGCAGTGACCAGTGAGTGTGAGGGGGCAGTGACCAGTGGTGTGAGGGGCAGTGACCAGTGGTGTGAGGGGGCAGTGACCACTGGTGTGAGGGGCAGTGACCAGTGGTGTGAGGGGCAGTGACCAGTGGTGTGAGGGGCAGTGACCAGTGGTGTGAGGGGCAGTGACCAGTGGTGTGAGGGGCAGTGACCAGTGGTGTGAGGGGCAGTGACCAGTGGTGTGAGGGGGCAGTGACCAGTGGTGTGAGGGGCAGTGACCAGTGGTGTGAGGGGGCAGTGACCAGTGGTGTGAGGGGCAGTGACCAGTGGTGTGAGGGGCAGTGACCAGTGGTGTGAGGGGCAGTGACCAGTGGTGTGAGGGGCAGTGACCAGTGGTGTGAGGGGGCAGTGACCAGTGGTGTGAGGGGCAGTGACCAGTGGTGTGAGGGCAGTGACCAGTGGTGTGAGGGGCAGTGACCAGTGGTGTAAGGGGCAGTGACCAGTGGTGTGAGGGGGCAGTGACCAGTGGTGTGAGGGGCAGTGACCAGTGGTGTGAGGGGCAGTGACCAGTGGTGTGAGGGGGCAGTGACCAGTGGTGTGAGGGGCAGTGACCAGTGGTGTGAGGGGCAGTGACCAGTGGTGTGAGGGGCAGTGACCAGTGGTGTAAGGGGGCAGTGACCAGTGGTGTGAGGGGGCAGTGACCAGTGGTGTAAGGGGGCAGTGACCACTGGTGTGAGGGGGCAGTGACCAGTGGTGTGAGGGGGCAGTGACCAGTGGTGTGAGGGGGCAGTGACCAGTGGTGTGAGGGGCAGTGACCATGATGTGGGGCAGTGACCAGTGGTGTGAGGGGCAGTGACCAGTGGTGTGAGGGGCAGTGACCAGTTGTGTGAGGGGGCAGTGACCAGTGGTGTAAGGGGCAGTGACCAGTGGTGTGAGGGGGCAGTGACCACTGGTGTGAGGGGCAGTGACCAGTGGTGTGAGGGGCAGTGACCAGTGGTGTGAGGGGCAGTGACCAGTGGTGTGAGGGGCAGTGACCAGTGGTGTGAGGGGCAGTGACCAGTGGTGTGAGGGGCAGTGACCAGTGGTGTGAGGGGGCAGTGACCAGTGGTGTGAGGGGCAGTGACCAGTGGTGTGAGGGGGCAGTGACCAGTGGTGTGAGGGGCAGTGACCAGTGGTGTGAGGGGCAGTGACCAGTGGTGTGAGGGGCAGTGACCAGTGGTGTGAGGGGCAGTGACCAGTGGTGTGAGGGGCAGTGACCAGTGGTGTGAGGGGCAGTGACCAGTGGTGTGAGGGGCAGTGACCAGTGGTGTGAGGGGCAGTGACCAGTGGTGTGAGGGGCAGTGACCAGTGGTGTGAGGGGGCAGTGACCAGTGGTGTGAGGGGCAGTGACCAGTGGTGTGAGGGGCAGTGACCAGTGGTGTGAGGGGCAGTGACCAGTGGTGTGAGGGGCAGTGACCAGTGGTGTGAGGGGCAGTGACCAGTGGTGTGAGGGGCAGTGACATGTGTAGGGATGACCAGTGTGGACCCCACACTGACCATTTTGAGGTGGCCAGTCCTGTGTCAGCGCATGACCATCATGTGAGGGATACCAGTCACACACTGACCATTCACAAGTGGACCAGTGTGTAGGGACATCCACCCATGTGTGAGGCTGACACACTGAGCCTCTAGGGGCATGCCATGTGTGACAGACCAGCCTGGTGCTCCAGGGAGCATTGATCCAGCTTAGGAAATGACCATATGAGGCAGACCACTGTTGAGGAGACAGTCACCAATGGTGTGGCAGACCAGTGGTGTTAGGACATCACCATAAGTGCAGTGACCAGTGGTGTAGTGAGAGAGTACCAGTCGTGTGAGGGGCAGTGCGTGCGTGTGCAGGAACGTGCCGTGGTCGTGCGGCGGCGTGCCGTGGTGAGGGGAGTGCCATGGGTGGATGACCACTGCATTCAGGCCACTTGACCATTTGAGGGTCAAAATGCCACTTGTTGAGAGGGCCCCGGGGAACAGTCACCATCGAGTCAACAACCCGCGGGGGGGACTCACCCCCGATAGCCTGGGGCAGGGCCCGTGGGTGGAGGCCAGTGGTGTGGGTGCAGTGCAGTGGTGTGTGGTGCGTGCCGTGGTGTGAGGGCAGTGCCCGTGGTGTAGGGCAGTGCAGTGGTGTGCGGCGTGACCAGTGGTGGAGGGCGTGCCAGTGGTGTGAGGGGCAGTGACCAGTGGTGTAAGGGGCAGTGACCAGTGGTGTGAGGGGGCAGTGACCAGTGGTGTAAGGGGGCAGTGACCACTGGTGTGAGGGGGCAGTGACCAGTGGTGTGAGGGGGCAGTGACCAGTGGTGTGAGGGGGCAGTGACCAGTGGTGTGAGGGGCAGTGACCAGTGGTGTGAGGGGCAGTGACCAGTGGTGTGAGGGGCAGTGACCAGTAGTGTGAGGGGCAGTGACCAGTGGTGTAAGGGGCAGTGACCAGTGGTGTGAGGGGCAGTGACCAGTGGTGTGAGGGGCAGTGACCAGTAGTGTGAGGGGCAGTGACCAGTGGTGTGAGGGGGTAGTGACCAGTGGTGTGAGGGGCAGTGACCAGTGGTGTGAGGGGGCAGTGACCAGTGGTGTGAGGGGCAGTGACCAGTGGTGTGAGGGGGTAGTGACCAGTGGTGTGAGGGGCAGTGACCAGTGGTGTGAGGGGGTAGTGACCAGTGGTGTGAGGGGCAGTGACCAGTGGTGTGAGGAGGCAGTGACCAGTGGTGTGAGGGGCAGTGACCAGTGGTGTAAGGGGCAGTGACCAGTGGTGTGAGGGGCAGTGACCAGTGGTGTGAGGGGCAGTGACCAGTGGTGTGAGGGGCAGTGACCAGTGGTGTGAGGGGCAGTGACCAGTGGTGTGAGGGGGCAGTGACCAGTGGTGTAAGGGGCAGTGACCAGTGGTGTGAGGGGCAGTGACCAGTGGTGTGAGGGGCAGTGACCAGTGGTGTGAGGGGCAGTGACCAGTGGTGTGAGGGGCAATGACCAGTGGTGTGAGGGGCAGTGACCAGTGGTGTGAGGGGCAGTGACCAGTGGTGTGAGGGGCAGTGACCAGTGGTGTAAGGGGCAGTGACCAGTGGTGTGAGGGGCAGTGACCAGTGGTGTGAGGGGCAATGACCAATGGTGTGAGGGGCAGTGACCAGTGGTGTGAGGGGGCAGTGACCAGTGGTGTGAGGGGCAGTGACCAGTGGTGTGAGGGGGTTGTTAGATGGTAGTGTGGACTCCCACACACTGACCACTATTTGAGGTGGCCAGTCTGTGCACTGCACTGACCACTCCATGTGTGGATTTCCACACACACTGACCACACAAGCTGGACATTGTATGGACTTCCACTCCATGATGGACTTCTACACACTGACCTCTACATGTAGTGGACAACAGCCTGTCGCTCCACACAATTCATCCAACATTAAAATACACAAACTACACACACTTATAAACATTCACAATGTTGGAGACCAAGTGTGTTAACACACCACAACTCTTACACAGGGCATGAGAAAACACGTACTTGAGCACTCTGCGGGCAAACTGTTCCTTCTGCGCCCGCGTGGCCTTGGCCGAGGGGAAGCCATCCTGGATGACCACTGCATTCATCCACTTGACCATTGACTCAAGATGCCACTTGTTGAGAGCCCAGAACACGTCAGCCATCGAGTCAACAACAGCGCGGGGGGACTCACCCCCGATAGCCTGGGGCAGACAGTGCAAGGTGGAGCCATTGTGTGTGTGTGTGTGTGTGTGTGCGTGCGTGCGTGCGTGCGTGCGTCGCGTGCGTGCGGGCGTGTGTGTGTGTGTGTGCCTGCATGTGGGCTTCTGAAAATGGGAGTGTATGTACTTGCTAACATTTCCTTACACAGATGTATAAGTTGCCTTACCGTGCTCTTGAATTCACAGAATCAAATTTACACTCATAAAGACTTGGGCTCATACACAAACATCTATGAAATTAAAACAATTTGTATTCAGGGCTAATGCAGGAGTTTGACCACGACAGTTTTTGGACGTAAGTCCTGGATAGACTGTTGTCCTTTTCAAACTACACTATGTAATGTTGCTTAAAGCAAAGTGATGACCTTAATGTAAGAGAGGGACAAAGAAAAGCTATGCACATTTTCTTTTTTCTTTTTAATCTATTAAACACTACATCATCTCCATCATTTGTGTAGTTTAATGTAACTTGTGTTCAGACAGACTCTACATCAGCTCCATCATTTGTGTAGTTTAATGTAACTTGTGTTCAGACAGACCATATTTACCCTCATCAGTCTCTCGACCAGACTCAGGCCGTGCGTCGTGATCACTGCCTTCGCCGCTGGCAGGTTGTCATATCCGTGGATCAACTCGCTCTGTGTGAAGCAGAGATCAGTCATGATTGAGATCATTTCAAGACATCACCTGAGCCTACACTTGTCACGGAGAACTAAAACCAGCATTCTCATAGTGCACCGAAGGATATGTCATGTCTATTTGTGGAGCGCAGTGACTCAGTCAATAGTGCATCAGACTCTCACACTCAAACCCTATGTTAAAATCCTGGGCTGCCGTGTCAATTCTTACAACTTTGTTTTCTAACTTACAACTGCTACCATGCAACTACATTATCACCAAGGTGTTTGCTCCAGTTCCAGTCCTATTTGTACCTCTACAAACCTACTCGTCCCGCCCTTCTCTTCTGAAATACAAACAGAGCTTTTTGCTGGGCGAACCATATCTTGTCAAACAAATTTTGCTTGAATTACCAACACGAACGCAAACATTTTATATAGTATTCTGACTTCAAACATGAGACACTTATGAGATGGCTTGAAGAAAATGAGATGCTAAACTTACAAGAAACTGACACGACGTCTTCACTGTGGGACTTTCACTCATGCCAAGGCCAATAATTCCTGCAAGAAATTGACAAACAGCATGGCACAGGTCAGAGGGTAAACGTGTCACCTTTTGTGGAATCACCCTCTAAACTCAATTAGCTGTGAAAGGTTATTTATAAACTTGTGTCATATCAAGTTAATAGTTAATTCTTGTGTTAGTTCAGCAGACCATGGGCCTGTATTATTACGCATGCACTTCTAAAAAAGGTTCCCATCAACGCAAATTTCAACAAATGATACACTTTGAAGTTGGTTTATGTATTATGTCTGCTATGAGATATACCTGCTGAAAACCCCCAAAATCCCCCATATCGCTTACAAACAATAAATATTAAAAATGTACAGTACATTTGCATCATACCTGCTTGGAACAGTCCGAGAATGTTGCAGTTTTCATGACCAAGTAACTTGGGACATTTCTTTGCAATCTGAAGTAACAATCACAAGCAACCTGACATTTAGGATGTGTTCCAAACTAATATATGTTGAATAAAATTAGCGTTGACTACGTGAATATATTTAAAAGATAGATAAAAAGGCAAGAATACTTCATAATCAAATGTCTCCACTTACATTCTAGAGTTAATGATCTGGATGGCATTGTTGTTAAATGTTGTCTAGTCATATTATTACATAACAAATATGGTGGATGCTTCCTTCCCAGTCTCATAATAGTACATAATGTAGATGCTAATTTTAACTGGCCATAAGAAGTTCTCTTCATGCTCACTAGCCATGGGTCATTGCGCTATGGTAATATACCCCTGGCCGGTCGTCTCCACAAAGCTGGGGATTGAGTGGAGTCAAACTATGTAATTACAATAATTGACTTTGCCAGTCACTACTGCGTAAACCGTGGGAACAGCACAAATACTCACCCTAATTTGAAGACGGGTACACGACTGGTGGGAATCCCAATATATTCACCCATATTCACGTCATTAACATTACACGTAACACGAGTAGCATGTGGCTGAAATCATCCACATATCACATGACTGGATGCCGACCACACCCCTTGTGGGAGATTTCATTGGCTGGTGTTAAGAGGATTTTTTGAAAGGGATGTGGCAGGGATAGAGACAATGTAATCAGCCACAGTGACCCATGCCGAGTGAGGATGGTTCTCCTGGTAAAACCACTATTTTTAACATTTGACTCCCGTTCCTAAACCACAGACGTCAATGTATAATTCCTGTACAGCTGGTGTGGATTAACATAGAATTCCTGATCCAGAAACAAGAAAACACCAGACTACCAATTTAGACTGGGTCAGACACTTTTGTCACCATCGTTCAACTGCAGTCCCAACTGTAGTAGCAGATTACCAACACTCACCTGGGCTAGAAATGCCATGAATGCTTCGATAATGTCTGGGTATTCACGCACATCTGAACAACATAAGAATGGAAATCAGCGACATACCATACAAGGCGACGCAAATGTGTGTGTCTGGTCAAATTGATAATAATGCACAGTTATATTATGGTGATGTTATTACGTACTAGTCATGTATGGTTGCTATGACGACATACCCAGCTGGAACAAGGAGATTGTCTTGGTGCAGACACTGTGGAAGAGATCCACGGCCATGTCATTGACTGACTCATCCGCAACAAACAGCACTAGAATCTACAACAGATCACATGACTTCATTAAGTCATTCTGCACTCAGTGGAATGACTCTGACTGTAACACTTTGAGTGTGTGTTTAGATTCAGAAAGAATCTATTTATGCTTTCCCTTACAAACAGCCAGCCAGCCCATCACCACAAGACAAGTCATGAGACAAGTCAAATAAAGTTGATATGCCTACATTGTATAATATATAGTATGTAATAATGGGTGTATAAAATTGTACTCAGTAGATAACCAACTGGAAGCTATTGGCACAGTCTAGCTATTGTCACAGTATAAAGATGGTCAGGAACAATACACTAGCATCAAAGAACACTTTCAGTTGTTGATGTTGTCCAACCAGACTTGTCACTTACCTGCTTGGCAAGATCCAGCATTGGAGGCTGTGGACTAGAGTTGTACATGTCAGCGGTCAGCTGGGCGACATCCTTGACCACGGGACGGAAGTTGTCCATCAGTGTCCGCATCGCCTTCTTCATCATGTCGCAGACGTTCTGTGCCCACAGATGCATTTATTGAGGCAGTAAACACAAGTTTGTTGCACGAGATTCTAATTACCTGCTTAATCCGTTTCATGTAGTGTCAGCATTACACAATGCAAACATCAAAGACGGCCAATGTTGGCAGTGAGTTTCATTATTTAGTCCCCGCTCCACCCGAGTGCTTTTGCTGATCTTACCCACGTCTCCTTTTGACTCCCTCTTACAATCCTGCCACCAGGGGTCAGCACATCGCTACTCTCTGTGGATAGATGGGTTTGATCCAACTTCCATCTGTGGTGTTTAGCCTTGAGAGGGATGGAATGCACATCTGTCTTCTCATGGAGTACTTACTACTTATTAATTAATTTTTTCCCATCAGCAACCAGTTCAAATGGTTCATCAGTTATTTTGCATCAGCCTCTTTTATCATGCCAGTTAATTGACAGTAATGCAATGTATTATACATGTATTTACAGGTTGCGACATATTCCACTAATAATTACTAACAAGCTCAGTTAAGCAGTGACAAGGTGAAAGTGTGACTGGTTTGCTTGAAATAGTCTGCTCACTTCTACTTTTGCATAACACCTTCCTATTTAAACATATTTCACAATTCAGACACAACTGATGACACTGACAGGAGAACAGATCAAACTGATGTGTTTGTTACCCGTACTCTTCAGAATTATTATCTGCTAAAATAAACAAACATTTCAGTGAGCCAGTTTGAGGTCATGACCTCCACCTACCTCCACGACATCGGGATCAATCACCCAGGTGTGTAGCACCTGACGTATCACTGGCAGCACTTGTTGCATCACCAGCAGCACCTGCATCATAGACACGGCATCACAGACACAGTATCACAGACACAGTATCACAGACACAGCATCACAGGCACAGCATCACAGACATGGCATCTCACATACGTGGAATCACACAGACACAGCATCTCACAGACACAGCATCACACCAACATGGCATCACACATGCATGGCCACCAACACAACATCACACAGACACAGCATCTCACTGACACTGCATCACAGACACGGCATTACACAGACACAGCATCTCACTGACACTGCAACATAGACATGGCATCACAGACACAGCATTACACATACACAGCATTACACAGACACAGCATTACACAGACACGGCATTACACAAACACAGCATTACACAGACACGGCATTACACAAACACAGCATTACACAGACACAGCATTACACAGACATGACATTACATATACACAGCATTACACAGACATGACATTACATATACACAGCATCAAAGACACAGCATTACAGAGACATAGTGTCTCACTAACACTGCATCACACTGACATGGCATCATACTGTATCACAGACACAACATCACACTGACACGCAATCACACCGACACAATATCACACTGATATGCCATCACATAGGCACAGCATTACACAGACATGGCATCACAGACACAGCATCATGCGGAAACACATGGAAGTGATGGAAATGCAATACACATGTTCTGCACATATGTTGGTCAACTTTCAAGTCTTACACATCTTACAACCCATGCACAACTTTCACACAAAATATAACTGAATCAGTGACTTTAATGAGCTAATTAGATCACCTTCCAAATGCAATAATAATAATCTGACTCTAATAGTGCATACAATGCAGCTATCATATTGACGGAGATATCATAATGCTTTTCTCTAAATTAGTTTGAACTTTAAGCACCAAACTTTCAGGGATTAACCCACTGTGCCTAGATAGGATGTACGACCTACATCTTTTCACACTACTTAATATTTCAACAATTACTGGTGGTTTTAGTAAATGATGTGTTAAGATTAATTAATGGGAACCTACATTTAACCAAATCTTCAACAAAATCGGCTGACATAAATATAATTACAGTTACATAAGTGTCATCTAGATATGAAAGGTCTGACAGTCTAATCACAGTATTACTCTACTCCAAGACGTTCTCCTCCACAAAGAGACAGTCCTGTGTGTAGAGCTGATATTGTCCAAGTCACTCACTGGCTGTTGTCGAGGCTCGTC
Source organism: Ridgeia piscesae (assembly GCA_025642075.2). Taxonomy (NCBI): domain Eukaryota; kingdom Metazoa; phylum Annelida; class Polychaeta; order Sabellida; family Siboglinidae; genus Ridgeia; species Ridgeia piscesae. The sequence goes on from JAODUO010000548.1 coordinate 96,854, forward strand.
TGACTGAGGTGCAGTTGTAGTCGCGTTGTCATCTTCATAGTGAACACTGAGTGAGTTGAACAGCCACGACAACATGTTGATCTTTAGTTGTAGCACGGCCTTCAGGTCAGACGACGGCTGTTGGCAACAGACAGGCACACTGGTTCATCTCTGACTCCACATAAGCACACAACACACTACAGAAACACACTGAGGCTGGCTGCACCTGGGTCATCTCTGACTCCACATAACTACACGACACACTACAGAAACACACTGAGGCTGGCTGCACCTGGGTCATCTCTGACTCCACATAACTACACGACACACTACAGAAACACACTGAGGCTGGCTGCACCTGGGTCATCTCTGACTCCACATAACTACACGACACACTACAGAAACACACTGAGGCTGGCTGCACCTGGGTCATCTCTGACTCCACATAACTACACGACACACTACAGAAACACACTGAGGCTGGCTGCACCTGGGTCATCTCTGACTCCACATAAGCACACAACACACTACAGAAACACACTGAGGCTGGCTGCACCTGGGTCATCTCTGACTCCACATAACTACACGACACACTACAGAAACACACTGAGGCTGGCTGCACCTGGGTCATCTCTGACTCCACATAACTACACGACACACTACAGAAACACACTGAGGCTGGCTGCACCTGGGTCATCTCTGACTCCACATAACTACACGACACACTACAGAAACACACTGAGGCTGGCTGCACCTGGGTCATCTCTGACTCCACATAACTACACGACACACTACAGAAACACACTGAGGCTGGCTGCACCTGGGTCATCTCTGACTCCACATAACTACACGACACACTACAGAAACACACTGAGGCTGGCTGCACCTGGGTCATCTCTGACTCCACATAACTACACGACACACTACAGAAACACACTGAGGCTGGCTGCACCTGGGTCATCTCTGACTCCACATAAGCACACAACACACTACAGAAACACACTGAGGCTGGCTGCACCTGGGTCATCTCTGACTCCACATAACTACATGACACACTACAGAAACACACTGAGGCTGGCTGCACCTGGGTCATCTCTGACTCCACATAACTACACGACACACTACAGAAACACACTGAGGCTGGCTGCACCTGGGTCATCTCTGACTCCACATAAGCACACAACACACTACAGAAACACACTGAGGCTGGCTGCACCTGGGTCATCTCTGACTCCACATAACTACATGACACACTACAGAAACACACTGAGGCTGGCTGCACCTGGGTCATCTCTGACTCCACATAACTACACGACACACTACAGAAACACACTGAGGCTGGCTGCACCTGGGTCATCTCTGACTCCACATAACTACACGACACACTACAGAAACACACTGAGGCTGGCTGCACCTGGGTCATCTCTGACTCCACATAACTACACGACACACTACAGAAACACACTGAGGCTGGCTGCACCTGGGTCATCTCTGACTCCACATAAGCACACAACACACTACAGAAACACACTGAGGCTGGCTGCACCTGGGTCATCTCTGACTCCACATAACTACATGACACACTACAGAAACACACTGAGGCTGGCTGCACCTGGGTCACCTCTGACTCCACATAACTACACGACACACTACAGAAACACACTGAGGCTGGCTGCACCTGGGTCACCTCTGACTCCACATAACTACATGACACACTACAGAAACACACTGAGGCTGGCTGCACCTGGGTCATCTCTGACTCCACATAAGCACATGACACACTACAGAAACACCTGAAGAATGAACTAAGTTCTGGAACATGACCTCAAGAGAAGCGTCTAACTAAAACATCAAAGTCATCCATCCATTCAAAGTCATGAACAGCACACTGCATTGGGAACTGGGAAATACATTTCCTGGTAGTGTAACAGAGACTTGCAGTGAATTAAATATCCATCACTTGTATGATGGTGCAATACATTCCAGGTATCTTATATATCCACATGTGACCAGTTACATATCAACAAGCCTAGCTACAGGTAGCTAGGGCCTGGAGTTGCTGTATGTGTGGAGTGAGCCTACCTGACAGGTAGCTAGGGTCTGCAGTTGCTGTATGTGTGGAGTGAGCCTACCTGACAGGTAGCTAGGCCCTGGAGTTGCTGTATGTGTGGAGTGAGCCTACCTGACAGGTAGCTAGGGTCTGGAGTTGCTGTATGTGTGGAGTGAGCCTACCTGACAGGTAGCTAGCATCTGGAGTTGCTGTATGTGTGGAGTGAGCCTACCTGACAGGTAGCTAGAGTCTGCAGTTGCTGTATGTGTGGAGTGAGCCTACCTGACAGGTAGCTAGGGTCTGGAGTTGCTGTATGTGTGGAGTGAGCCTACCTGACAGGTAGCTAGGGCCTGCAGTTGCCGTATGTGTGGAGTGAGCCTACCTGACAGGTAGCTAGGGCCTGGAGTTACTGTATGTGTGGAGTGAGCCTACCTGACAGGTAGCTAGGGCCTGCAGTTGCTGTATGTGTGGAGTGAGCCTACCTGACAGGTAGCTAGGGCCTGGAGTTGCTGTATGTGTGGAGTGAGCCTACCTGACAGGTAGCTAGGGTCTGCAGTTGCTGTATGTGTGGAGTGAGCCTACCTGACAGGTAGCTAGGCCCTGGAGTTGCTGTATGTGTGGAGTGAGCCTACCTGACAGGTAGCTAGGGTCTGGAGTTGCTGTATGTGTGGAGTGAGCCTACCTGACAGGTAGCTAGGGCCTGGAGTTGCGTATGTGTGGAGTGAGCCTACCTGACAGGTAGCTAGGGCCTGGAGTTGCTGTATGTGTGGAGTGAGCCTACCTGACAGGTAGCTAGGGCCTGGAGTTGCCGTATGTGTGGGGTGAGCCTACCTGACAGGTAGCTAGGGCCTGGAGTTGCCGTATGTGTGGAGTGAGCCTACCTGACAGGCAGCTAGGGCCTGGAGTTGCTGTATGTGTGGAGTGAGCCTACCTGACAGGAGCTAGGGCTGAGTTGCTGATGTGTGGAGTGAGCCTACCTGACAGGTAGCTAGGGCCTGGAGTTCTGATGTGTGGGGTGAGCCTACCTGACAGGTAGCTAGGGCCTGGAGTTGCTGATGTGTGGAGTGAGCCTACCTGACAGGAGCTAGGGCCTGGAGTTGCTGTATGTGTGGAGTGAGCCTACCTGACAGGAGCTAGGGCTGGAGTTGCTGTATGTGTGGAGTGAGCCTACCTGACAGGAGCTAGGGCCTGGAGTTCTGTATGTGTGGAGTGAGCCTACCTGACAGGTAGCTAGGGCCTGGAGTTCTGATGTGTGGAGTGAGCCTACCTGACAGGTAGCTAGGGCCTGGAGTTGCGATGTGTGGAGTGAGCCTACCTCAGGTAGCTAGGGCCTGCAGTTGCTGTATGTGTGGAGTGAGCCTACCTGACAGGTAGCTAGCCTGAGTTGCTGTATGTGTGGGGTGAGCCTACCTGACAGGTAGCTAGGGCCTGAGTTGCTGTATGTGTGGAGTGAGCCTACCTGACAGGTAGCTAGGGCCTGAGTTGCTGTATGTGTGGGTGAGCCTACCTGACAGGTAGCTAGGGCCTGGAGTTCTGATGTGTGGAGTGAGCCTACCTGACAGGTAGGCCTGGAGTTGCTGTATGTGTGGGTGAGCCTACCTGACAGGTAGCTAGGGCCTGGAGTTGCTGTATGTGTGGAGTGAGCCTACCTGACAGGAGCTAGGGCCTGGAGTTGCTGTATGTGTGGAGTGAGCCTACCTGACAGGTAGCTAGGGCTGAGTTGCTGTATGTGTGGAGTGAGCCTACCTGACAGGTAGCTAGGCCTGGAGTTCTGATGTGTGGAGTGAGCTACCTGACAGGTAGCTAGGGCTGGAGTTGCTGTATGTGTGGGTGAGCCTACCTGACAGGTAGCTAGGGCCTGGAGTTGCTGTATGTGTGGAGTGAGCCTACCTGACAGGTAGCTAGGGTCTGGAGTTGCTGTATGTGTGGAGTGAGCCTACCTGACAGGTAGCTAGGTCTGGAGTTGCTGTATGTGTGGAGTGAGCCTACCTGACAGGTAGCTAGGGTCTGGAGTTGCTGTATGTGTGGAGTGAGCCTACCTGACAGGTAGCTAGGGCCTGGAGTTGCTGTATGTGTGGAGTGAGCCTACCTGACAGGTAGCTAGGGCCTGGAGTTGCTGTATGTGTGGAGTGAGCCTACCTGACAGGTAGCTAGGGCTGGAGTTGCTGTATGTGTGGAGTGAGCCTACCTGACAGGTAGCTAGGGCCTGGAGTTGCTGTATGTGTGGAGTGAGCCTACCTGACAGGTAGCTAGGGCCTGGAGTTGCTGTATGTGTGGAGTGAGCCTACCTGACAGGTAGCTAGGGCCTGGAGTTGCTGTATGTGTGGAGTGAGCCTACCTGACAGGTAGCTAGGGCCTGGAGTTGCTGTATGTGTGGGGTGAGCCTACCTGACAGGTAGCTAGGGCCTGGAGTTGCTGTATGTGTGGAGTGAGCCTACCTGACAGGTAGCTAGGGCCTGGAGTTGCTGTATGTGTGGAGTGAGCCTACCTGACAGGTAGCTAGGGCCTGGAGTTACTGTATGTGTGGAGTGAGCCTACCTGACAGGTAGCTAGGGCCTGGAGTTGCTGTATGTGTGGAGTGAGCCTACCTGACAGGTAGCTAGGGCCTGGAGTTGCTGTATGTGTGGAGTGAGCCTACCTGACAGGTAGCTAGGGCCTGGAGTTGCTGTATGTGTGGAGTGAGCCTACCTGACAGTAGTAGGGCCTGGAGTTGCTGTATGTGTAGAGTGAGCCTACCTGACAGATAGGTAGGGCCTGGAGTTGCTGTATGTGTAGAGTGAGCCTACCTGACAGGTAGCTAGGGCCTGCAGTTGCTGTATGTGTAGAGTGAGCCTACCTGACAGATAGGTAGGGCCTGGAGTTGCTGTATGTGTAGAGTGAGCCTACCTGACAGGTAGGTAGGGCCTGCGAGTTGCTGTATGTGTAGAGTGAGCCTACCTGACAGGTAGCTAGGGCCTGGAGTTGCTGTATGTGTAGAGTGAGCCTACCTGACAGATAGGTAGGGCCTGCAGTTGCTGTATGTGTAGAGTGAGCCTACCTGACAGATAGGTAGGGCCTGGAGTTGCTGTATGTGTAGAGTGAGCCTACCTGACAGGTAGCTAGGGCCTGCAGTTGCTGTATGTGTAGAGTGAGCCTACCTGACAGATAGGTAGGGCCTGGAGTTGCTGTATGTGTAGAGTGAGCCTACCTGACAGGTAGCTAGGGCCTGGAGTTGCTGTATGTGTAGAGTGAGCCTACCTGACAGGTAGCTAGGGCCTGGAGTTGCTGTATGTGTAGAGTGAGCCTACCTGACAGGTAGCTAGGGCCTGGAGTTGCTGTATGTGTAGAGTGAGCCTACCTGACAGGTAGGTAGGGCCTGGAGTTGCTGTATGTGTAGAGTGAGCCTACCTGACAGGTAGGTAGGGCCTGCAGTTGCTGTATGTGTGGAGTGAGCCTACCTGACAGGTAGCTAGGGCCTGGAGTTGCTGTATGTGTAGAGTGAGCCTACCTGACAGATAGGTAGGGCCTGCAGTTGCTGTATGTGTGGAGTGAGCCTACCTGACAGGTAGCTAGGGCCTGGAGTTGCTGTATGTGTAGAGTGAGCCTACCTGACAGATAGGTAGGGCCTGCAGTTGCTGTATGTGTGGAGTGAGCCTACCTGACAGGTAGGTAGGGCCTGGAGTTGCTGTATGTGTAGAGTGAGCCTACCTGACAGATAGGTAGGGCCTGCAGTTGCTGTATGTGTGGAGTGAGCCTACCTGACAGATAGGTAGGGCCTGGAGTTGCTGTATGTGTAGAGTGAGCCTACCTGACAGGTAGCTAGGGCCTGGAGTTGCTGTATGTGTAGAGTGAGCCTACCTGTCAGGTAGCTAGGGCCTGGAGTTGCTGTATGTGTAGAGTGAGCCTACCTGACAGGTAGCTAGGGCCTGGAGTTGCTGTATGTGTAGAGTGAGCCTACCTGACAGATAGGTAGGGCCTGGAGTTGCTGTATGTGTAGAGTGAGCCTACCTGACAGGTAGGTAGGGCCTGCAGTTGCTGTATGTGTGGAGTGAGCCTACCTGACAGGTAGCTAGGGCCTGGAGTTGCTGTATGTGTAGAGTGAGCCTACCTGACAGGTAGCTAGGGCCTGGAGTTGCTGTATGTGTAGAGTGAGCCTACCTGACAGATAGGTAGGGCCTGGAGTTGCTGTATGTGTAGAGTGAGCCTACCTGACAGGTAGCTAGGGCCTGCAGTTGCTGTATGTGTGGAGTGAGCCTACCTGACAGGTAGGTAGGGCCTGGAGTTGCTGTATGTGTAGAGTGAGCCTACCTGACAGGTAGGTAGGGCCTGGAGTTGCTGTATGTGTAGAGTCAGCCTACCTAACAGATAGGAAGGGCCTGGGGTTGCTGTATGTGTAGGGTGAGCCTACCTGACAGGTAGGTAGGGCCTGGAGTTGCTGTATGTGTAGAGTGAGCCTACCTGACAGGTAGGTAGGGCCTGGGGTTGCTGTATGTGTAGAGTGAGCCTACCTGACAGGTAGGTAGGGCCTGGAGTTGCTGTATGTGTAGAGTGAGCCTACCTAACAGATAGGTAGGGCCTGGGGTTGCTGTATGTGTGGGGTGAGCCTACCTGACAGGTAGCTAGGGCCTGCAGTTGCTGTATGTGTGGGGTGAGCCTACCTGACAGGTAGATAGGGCCTGCAGTTGCTGTATGTGTGGGGTGAGCAGGACGTTCAAGTAGACCATGGTCTGGTCCACGGGAACCACAGACAATGTGTAGCCGAGACAAGACATCAGCCGCCACGTGTCCCTCGCCTGCAAACACACAGTCTTAGATCTGATTTCTAAAACAATAAACGCCATGTTCTCTATATCATAAGATTGACGAAACAAGGACAAAATGTTTGCTCTAAAATATGTCAAGCTAAGATGCTAGAATTATTACTCATTAAATGAGGCACATTAAGATGCTACAATTATTACTCATTAAATGAGGCACATAAAGCAAAGTTTGTTTTCAATATGCGATAAATGCCATTGGTCTTTTTTGTACAAAAAAATGCAAAATATCCATTTTCAGTCTTGCCACAGTTCAGCCACACAGATTGACAACATTCTCTGTATTAATTATGTATAACAAGTTCTGATATCTTAGAAAGGAGAAATTAAAGATACTTCATAAGTTCAATATGATTTTGGGTTTAAAAAAATCTATTGTCCGTTTAAGACTGCAGCCAAGTCTTGTATTAATTGTATCTAAAACCATTGCTAGGACAGAGCTTACTGACAGCTGGTAACACTGTATTTGCACCAGTTTTACTAAATTTCAAGTATTACAATCCTACATGTTTAATAAATCAGTGCACTAGTTACTTACCTTTAAATTGTTTTTATCAATGGCTTCCTGCAAGAAAAGGAAATAAATCATTAGTGGATATAATTGCTAAACATCTTTATACTATTTTAATTAACTCATAAACTTGTTCACCACTTGCTTCACAGTTCTTTTCCATCAACCCCCCTCCCCCAATGTGTTTGTTTCAATTCTATTTCACCTGCCATCGTAAAATTGACAAGGCATGGAATTCAAAAAAGAAGTCTGTCATAAAAAGCACATAGCGTAAAACAGGCATTATGTTAGCCTGGTAGAACAAGTAATAGTACCACCCCATACAATGAATACTCCAGCCACCTAATCCAATGACCACCACAAGCCTATCCAATGACCTCTAGCCGTATACAATATGACCACCAGAACCACCACCCCATACAACAACCACTAGCCCAACCTCATACAACAACCACTAGCCCAACCCCATACAACAACCACTAGCCCAACCCCATACAACGACCACTAACCCTACCCCATACAACGGCCACTAACCCCATCCCATACAATGACCACTAACACCACCCCATACAATGACCACTAACCCCACCCCATACAACGACCACTAGCCGCACCCCATACAACGACAACTAACCCCACCCCATACAATGACCACTAGCCCAACCCCGTACAACGACCACTAACCCAAACCCATACAACGACCACTAGCCCAACCCCATACAACGACCACTAGCTCAACCCCGTACAATGACCACTAATTCAACCCCATACAACGACCATTAACTCCACCCCATACAACGACCACTAGCCCAACCCCGTACAACGACCATTAATCCAACCCCATACAATGACCACTAACCCCACCCCATACAACGACCATTAACTCCACCCCATACAACGACCACTAGCCCAACCCGATACAACGACCACTAGTCCCACCCCATACAACGACCACTAGCCCAACCCGATACAACGACCACTAGTCCCACCCCATACAATGACCACTAACCCCATCCCATACACTGACCACTAACCCACCCCATACAACGACCACTAGTCCCACCCCATATTACGACCACTAACCCCACCCTCTACATTGACCACTGTACCCTACCTTGCTGGCATTGAGGATGTCGGCCACATAGGGCTGTAGGTGGGCCTGTCCCTCCTGGAGCACCTCCTTGAGGGAGAAGGTGGCTGACTGGGCCAGCTCTGGCTCCCTCAGTCCCTGCAGCATGAGGGGCAGCACCAGGCCCAGCACCTCGGGGTGGGAGCTGATCCAGTCCGCGTAGGAGCCTGGCCGGGCAAACAACAACCCACTCAGTATCAGGGCTGGGAGAAAGTTTCATTTTCTTTCAAGTTTCAAGATTTAAATAATTATTTACATGAATAATTTTTTTAATCAATTTTATCTTATTGTTGTTTACTTAAATATTTGTTTTAATTGTTTTTTTACCTTAAATCCATTTTTTTTAAATCTTATTTTTGATATTTAAATATTTATATTTATATATTTTTATATATTTAGATTGGCTTTTTGTATGTAAACTGGTTTAGTGTAATGGTTCTTCTAAAAGTAACATCAGGTTTTAAAACCTACAACTTGGACAGACTTTTTCACTGGTGTCCAGACACTAACAGAGCTGCGTCTGATGGTAAAATAGACATAAAGAGAAAAATTATGTCTGTGAAAAGTATTTCTACGACACAAGTAAATATGCTTATGTGTTTGGCCAATTACTGTTCACTATGCTACTGCCTGTAACTATCGAAAGTTAACTTGTGATAATATTGCATCGCCACATCAAATATCACAACGCATTTAATCTGTTGTTACTTGCAGAACCGGAACAGGAAATATTTATTTGTCCCAAATATATAAAACAAAACAAAATACCTGTTTTGAAATAACATACAATACAATATAATGACACAACACGTGCAAAAAATCAAAGTGGATAGTCTATAGTACATGATATGTAAATAAAGAATTATGTCATATAAGAGACAGTAGACTCCTACTAAAACTAATTATAATTGCTACATGTATTGTAATAATATATGAAATAATTTCAGACATTAATAAAACATATATATTAAATAAATAGTTTGAAATCCCTAATAAACATATTAGTGAATAATGACAACCAAGATAAACAAATACTACGCCCACATAACACAGACGTATATATTACACTGAATATACTAAAGCCACGAACCGATGAGGTCGAGTGCTTGAGAGATGACCTTGAAGGACGTGCACGGCACTCGACTGAGCATCTGGAAGAGTTGGGGCAGACAAACATCCTCCTTCTGGTCAATGTTCTCAGAGATGGCGGTCAGTGCAAACAGCAACGCCTCCAACTCCTGCCAACACGACAAGTAACACCTGTTACATTGACAGTCACACGTGTCTAGTAATGTTTTGCACAACCTCCGTAAGTCATCTTGCATATACTTTACGTGACCACAGCGTCATTTTTAAATAGAAACAATAAATATTGCAACGGATACAAAAACACTCTGGATGTAACGAACAGCTTTGAAATTAGCAGCTATGATCCACAAAACGTTATGCGTATAAGATAAGATGCTTTTTATTGTCCCCAGGCCAATGGGTAAATCCGCTATCTGTGGTTGACATTCATAACCAACAATGTTATGTTAATAATAATAATAATAATAGATAGATCAGTTTTGACATAAGGAACAATTTGATCATATATAATGAATATATTTCTTATGGCTGGTATCTGCATCACCTGACGTATGTAACTGCCCTACAGAGATAAATGAAGTTTCATTGTGTTGTGTTGTGTTGTGTTGTGTTGTGTTGTGTTGTGTTGTGTTGTGTCGTGTCGTGTCGTGTTGTGTTGTGTTGTGTCGTGTCGTGTCGTGTCGTGTCGTGTCGTGTCGTGTCGTGTCGTATTGCATTGTATTGTACAATTAACCACTACCGTGGTATATGGGTGTAAATGCAAAGAAAACAAGGAAACCACTGGATTATCAAGAGATATCTGCCGACCGTGTGACAACAGTTTCACACGACAGTAATTTATAAATTCAACCAAAAAGTAGTGACTTCAGAGAATGGCAAACTACAACAATGATATTGCTTAGAAAAATACTTTTTGATATTTACCTTGTCGTTGTAACCAACAAAAGGGTTGTGTGTAACAGAAACACACACAACCTTTTATTGTCTCTTCCCACTCACCTGCCATGTGACTTCTTCCGTAGGGACCTTCTCAAGAGCCAATGACAATGTTGCGCATAGCCAATTGAGCAAGCTAGTACGGAGCATTGCATAGGAATACATCTGTAAGGGACCATCGCAAAAACATGACGGATTTGGCACTAAGTCCACTAAATTTAAGTGAACAAACAAAATTAAAGATGTTTCAATATTTTTTACACATGGATGATTGTCCAACGACTATTCATTTTTCAAGGCCAAAGTTTAATTGACATGAATAGATAATTAATTCTACAACATAATGAATATGCAGTACTATATTAGTACTAAATGTTTATAACTTATGTTTATCTCAACAGGAAATACAGTTGGCCATTTTATGACTATGGTTAACACTCAATGTAAACAATTAACCATGAAGATGCAGAGTTTGTGTAATAAAAAATAACTACCTTATTTAGTAACAGTATTCTTCTGGCATTTGGTTTAGTTAACAACAAGTCAATGGCCATGTCAACAGTTCAGATCCTTACCAATGTGTCAGATATATCTTGCCGGTAACAGCGATGTGTCTCTTTGTCATCTGTAATGAAGCCAGCCAAGGAGTTTGAGAACACACTTGGTGACATATAAACTATCTTATGTTATTTTGGCAAAGTTAGGAGCTAAAACCAAACCAAATTATAACTCTTGACAACATATAAAACCTCTGATTTGCCAGGTTTGTTTGTTATCGTGTATTGCATCTGTGTGGAATGAAACAAAATTGACTGACAATCTCATGACATACCTCAGTGACACACCTGAATGACAGGTGACAGGTGACATATGTCCACACTGGGTGACACTTGTCACACATCCATGACGGGTAACAAACAAGATATAATATACCTCCATGACGTATGACACATACTTCCATGACAGATAAAACATGACAAATGACATTACACTTCCATGCCATGACAGACAACACCATTTCCATGACACATGACATATGACACCCAGACATACTTCTATGACAGGTAATATATGACACTTCTTCTAGTGTCCAGAACTTAGCAGGGTTCTATTAACTGACTAGTCTATACACATTGTGATTACAACGTTATAATCTTATGACGTCTCATTGAACAAGTCAGTCTTTTTCAGAACATTTATGCCAAGCTGACCTTTCTAGGCTGGCACCGAGGGTGGTCACTGCCAGGGTGCTTGTCATCCTCAGTGGTTCTTTTACGTCCCAAATTGAGACGGGACTGACCTTAACATGATTCTCCAATTCATGAGGGATAAACAGTCCCCAATGTTGACAGCCAGATTTTAACACGCAATATGCCACGCCTGCCATGACTGGGTGTTGAACTGGGATGTTAACCACTACACTGTCTGACCTCTCACCACTGGCACACACCAACACAATACAACACAACATACGGCCACAACGAATGACAAAATTATTACATCTGTGTGACCGAAATGACAATACAAAGAGCCCTGTAGTTGCCTACCTGTGTCCCAGGTGGCGTACTCTGTCTCCGGGGGGTAGCGCACCTTGTGCAGCAGCACCTCGACCAGCGACAGGTAGACAGGGGCATAGATCTGGGACAGGGCCAAGTAGTCCCTCTGTTGACTCGCCAGGAGGTCATCCTGTCACACAGCACCTCAGTGAGTGGACACTAACACATCTCTACCTCAGTCAGTGGACACTAACACATACCTACCTCAGTCAGTGGACACTAACACATCTCTACCTCAGTGAGTGGACACTAACACATATCTACCTCAGTCAGTGGACACTAACACATACCTACCTCAGTCAGTGGACACTAACACATCTCTACCTCAGTGAGTGGACACTAACACATATCTACCTCAGTCAATGGACACTAACAAATCTACCTCAGTCAGTGGACACTAACACATATCTACCTCTGTCAGTGGACACTAACGCATCTCTACCTCAGTCAGTGGACACTAACGCATCTCACCTCAGTCAGTGGACACTAACACATCTCTACCTCTGTCAGTGGACACTAACACATTTCTACCTCTATCGGTGGACACCAACACATCTCTACCTCAGTCAGTGGACACTAAAACATATCAACCTCAGCCAGTTGACACTAACACATCTCTACCTCAGTCAGTGGAAATTAACTGTGACACATGTCAATCTCTGTCAAACATGTCAACTTCACTCAGTGTCACTAACTGTAACACATGTCAACTTAAGTCGGTATATACTACCCGGTAACTGTCACAAATCATACTGTCAGTCAGTGACACTAACTGTCAGTCTGTCACACATGTCTATATCAGTCAGTGACACTAACTGTCAGTCTGTCCCACCTGTCTATATCAGTCAGTGACACTAACTGTCAATCTGGCACACATATCTATATCAGTCAGTGACACTAACTGTCAGTCTATCACACATGTCTATATCAGTCAGTGACACTAACTGTCAGTCTGTAACACATATCTATATCAGTCAGTGACACTAACTGTCAGTCTATCACACATGTCTATATCAGTCAGTGACACTAACTGTCAGTCTATCACAGACTGAAAAGAAGCACACTTTTTATTATTATTTTATTTAAAGAATAAAAAATCAAAGGATATATCAAAAAAGCATTGGTAATATAAAACCAGAGGGTTAAATTATAATCATTGTCTTTATAGCACTGTCGCCAGTGGTGGGATGTGTCTGTGACAGGAGTATGCTAATATAACTTGTTAGTGTCCTAATGATGACAAACGCACAGTTAATTCTACTGGAGTACTGCAAGATACAGTCCACTGCACAATTCGTCAGTTCACTGTCATTTGTGATGGCGTGGTGTACCTGGAAATTGTACCAGAAGCTGAATGGAAGATCACTGCAGGACTCGTCAACAGGGTAGTAGCCAGGCATCGCAGTGCACTTCTGCAAACACACAGGTCAGTAACACATACAAACAAGTTACAACATCATTTTATCTAATAGAAAACATACAAATGTTGGACTATCTGTCACATTTTGATAAACCATTATTTATATATATTATATATTTAATATATATATATAATATATATATATATATATATATATATTATATATATATATATATATATATATATATATAATAATATATATATATATATATATATATATATACTATAATCAACAGACATATTAATTATTATGTAGGTTTATGGTGGGGCCATGTTCATAATTTCCTCCAGACAGTTTGCATGGCAGGTGCCAACCTATCAGGGAATAAAATTCTAGCAGTACAACCTTTCGGAAAAGTAATACCTTTAGTTGTTTGGAATTCCTTCTGGCTAAGAGTGCTAATGTGCACCAACCAGTCGGGTACATTCTGCGTTAACATGAAAAATCTTTTTAATTTAAATCATAAAACACATTCATGAATATTCAGGGGAAAGGTCTTATGCGTTGGTTTAGGGTCTAGCATCATCTGCAATATGGATATTTTTGCTTTTGCATATAACGACAACAATGACACTGACTGGAGTAATCATTCTGAAATGATGGACAACGTTGGACCTCCAGGGCAGGGTGTGACTGCACTCACCAGAACTAGAGCAACCAGGGCGAGGGACACTTGTTTCTGGGTGTCATTCTCCAGGGTGCCTATGAGCAGTAGCTTCGTGTTGTGGTCTCCAGCGGCCACTATGAGTTTGGTCAAACCTTGACACATGTCCTGAAACAACCATTGCTGATCCATCAAATCATCACTTACATCATACTCATTCAATCACACCACTTTACAGGGATCAATCAGATCATTTACATCACACTCATTCAATCACACCACTTTACAGGGATCCATCAAATCAATTACATCATACTCGTTCAATCACACCACTTTACAGGGATCCATCAAATCATTTACATCATACTCATTCAATCACACCACTTTACTGGGATCCATCAAATCATCTACATCATACTCATTCAATCACACCACTTTACAGAGATCCATCAGATCATCACTCACATCATACTCATTCAATCACACCACTTTACAGAGATCCATCAGATCATCACTCACATCATACTCATTCAATCACACCACTTTACAGAGATCCATCAGATCATCACTCACATCATACTCATTCAATCACACCACTTTACAGGGATCCATCAGATCATCACTCACGTCATACTCATTCAATCACACCACTTTACAGGATCCATCAGATCATCACTCACATCATACTCATTCAATCACACCACTTTACAGGGATCCATCAGATCATCACTCACATCATCATACTCATTCAATCACACCACTTTACAGAGATCCATCAGATCATCACTCACATCATACTCATTCAATCACACCACTTTACAGGGATCCATCAGATCATCACTCACGTCATATTCATTCAATCACACCACTTTACAGGGATCCATCAGATCATCACTCACATCATACTCATTCAACCACACCACTTTACAGGGATCCATCAGATCATCACTCACATCATATTCATTCAATCACACCACTTTACAGAGATTCATCAGATCATCACTCACATCATACTCATTCAATCACACCACTTTACAGTGATCCATCAGATCATCACTACATCATACTCATTCAATCACATCACTTTACAGTGATCCATCAGATCATCACTCACATCATATTCATTCAATCACACCACTTTACAGAGATCCATCAGATCATCACTCACATCATACTCATTCAATCACATCACTTTACAGTGATCCATCAGATCATCACTCACATCATATTCATTCAATCACACCACTTTACAGAGATCCATCAGATCATCACTCACATCATACTCATTCAATCACACCACTTTACAGTGATCCATCAGATCATCACTCACATCATATTCATTCAATCACACCACTTTACAGAGATTCATCAGATCATCACTCACATCATACTCATTCAATCACATCACTTTACAGTGATCCATCAGATCATCACTCACATCATACTCATTCAATCACACCACTTTACAGTGATCCATCAGATCATCACTAACATCATACTCATTCAATCACATCACTTTACAGTGATCCATCAGATCATCACTCACATCATATTCATTCAATCACACCACTTTACAGAGATCCATCAGATCATCACTCACATCATACTCATTCAATCACACCACTTTACAGAGATCCATCAGATCATCACTCACATCATACTCATTCAATCACACCACTTTACAGAGATCCATCAGATCATCACTAACATCATACTCATTCAATCACACCACTTTACAGGGATCCATCAGATCATCACCCACATCATACTCATTCAATCACACCACTTTACAGGGATTCTTTGTAAGTTTACATACATTTGAGATGAAACTATAATAATGTCCCACAAGTTCTTTCTCTGCTAGTTTTGTCTTGTAAACCTATGCATGACTTGAGTGTTATCTGCACAACAAGCCAGTACATAACTGTGTTAATACAAATCACTTTTAGAGCTTGCTTGCTGTGGGTGTTAATTATGCAGCCCAATTATAATGAATATTCATGCATGGGCAGTGAACCACACAATTACCTTGGACTTTAACTGGCTAACTGAACTAAATATTCATGACCATCCCTTATATGCATAGTATATATGAAACCCAAACTAAAACCTCTGCATTAATAATTAATAAAATGATTAATAAAACACATTTGTAATTAAATGAAGGCATAGAATTACATGAAATAATTATGGTAACAGGATTAATTAAACATGTTGCACATTATAAAGAGCTTAAAAATTCTTGAAGAATCCCTTTAACGACGAGAGCAACAAGAAAGGGTAAACGTTCATTGTACCATGTCGCGGTCTTCCATGGCTTTCTGCAGCATGTCGTCCAACTGTACAATCCACGGCAACAATTTCTGGACATATTTCGGGAACCTACCAAAATAACCACTGATATAACACACACACATAGTGATCATCTGTCTCATCAAATCATAAACACTAAAAAGCTACTCTCTCTACCTGACTTTTATTTGTCACATTTAGACAAAATTTTATAATTTGTTTTTATCAACTATCCACTCTTGTGTATATACATTTTTTAATAATAAATTCAAATTAAATCACCAGGCAACAATTAAAATTACTATTGTGACTGGATACGATTAAAATACAAAAGGTTGCCAAACTGAATATAATATATACTATTACATATTTATAAATAAAGAAAAGTTAAGTAGCAGGACATACAAAATTTTATTATTTTTCTAAGAAAAGTAATTGTCATGGGCAGCACAAAGCAAGTGGTTCACCTGTGATTCTCCGGCTGCGAGAACACTGCGATGAGTGCATCAATGGCGGTATCAAAGAGGGCGCTGTTGCGAACAGCATCAAAGCAACACTCCACCAGGGGTTCAACATCCTGCAATGGCGCTCCAAATTCCATCCAGCGGGAGAAACAGTGGATACTCTGGGTGTAGATCGGGTGGGCCAGACTGTCAGTGAGAAGACTGTGCACCAGGGGCAGCACTGAATAACACAAACAATCACCATGACAACGAGTCGATCAAGGGATCCATTAGGTCACTTGTTACCTAGCAACCAGGTTCAACAAGCTTATTAAAATGGCTGTCACAAATGTGATGCAGTTGGGCATTTTATCACATTTCTTACTAAACTCCTGACATAAAAACGTTTTATTTTCAACGTAAATAAAAAGAAATGTTTAACATAACTTTTGGTCTCTAAGACATGTTATAATTGTTACCAAGATGATGCAGGGCAAATGAATAAATCTTACCTTGTTTTAATGCTTTCTGCAGTTCATTTCTCACAACGCCCTTTCTGTGAGGAGTTAGATGAACTGTGCCAAACTAAAACAGATATCACCTCTGTTAGAAACCTCATTGCCTCGAATGTGTGCAAAATCCAATGTTTTCACAAAACATTTTACAATTTTGTTTACAATAGCAGTATCCAGTCCTCAGGGAGAAGAAAACAATGAAGTGAGAGCAGTTGTTGACATGAGAGTGCCAGGAAAAAGACCAAGGGGGAGACCAAGAGGGAGATGGATGGATTGCATCCGAAGGGATATGCAGGCACTGCGGATCACCCCAGAGGATGCCCAGGACAGAACATTCTGGAAATCAAGAATTCGGGCCGCTGACCCCACCTAGTGGGAAAATGTGAAGAACAAGAAGAAGAAGAGTCCTCAGAACAGCAATGTTTTACATTCCACCGATGGCAAACCCATTCTACTGAACACCATCTCAACTTCTCTGGGAAGCATTCAGCCATGATGAAATTAATGTGCAAAAATGTCCATACACATATTCACCACTGTCAACAGTCAGGTACTCTTTCACACAGCCACGTGAACTGGAGCAGCCCCTGATTGCGAGTGCAATGGCCACACTTTTGTTTTCACAAATGCGGATGCACATGCGTGGTGCTGCATTATAAAAAGGTAAGTTCTTATATAGTACAGTATCCAAAGCTCAGGATTGCTCAAAGCACTTTACACTTTACTTCCCTGGCAGACCTGTTCAATCATACACCATCTCAACTTCTCTGAGAATCATGCTACAATTAATATGCGAAGGCTGCTCAATGCTCATACACATATCCACCAGTGTCTATAGCCAGTTACTCATTTTTACAGCTGAGTGAACTAGTGCAATGTAGAGTGAAAAAACTTGCCCAATGGTTCAACAGCACAGCACAGGATTCGAATCCGAGTCCTCTTAGTTGAGAGTCTAAAGCTCTACCTCTGAGCAGTTTCACTCTACAATTATGTAAGAAGTTATTCTTTTTCCACAAACACCACAGGTTTGTCCTCCTGTCACACTCACCTCCTCTGGAAGGACCGTGAGAACCTGGAGCAGTGTCAGGTACACCTGTGTGCCCTGTCAACATCACACACAAACTGTTCTATTCCATATAAAGATGACTGACACATACAAATACGCATTACAAATATATTATAATGTAAAATAAAATACCTAAATAAGCTTAAAATATGAACCTGTTGAAATATAGAAAATCTGAATTATATAAAAAATGCTAAACAATTATTATGACACATAAATAAATATGTGTATGGGTAAATATATAAATATATGTGTATGGGTAAATATATAAATATATATATATATATATATCATCATTTGAAAAAGTGGATCTAGTTCACATGTGTGGATTAACAATATTTGACCATGACATATAAATTATTAAAATCATCTCCAATGAATATATAGGTAAAAACAGTAAAAACAACATTAGTGTCTTGCACAATATTTTAAAAATAGTTTCTTTGTAGAAAATCAAAGATGAAGATGGAATTATTAACAAATATGCTGCTAAAGTGTCTCATTTGTTACATCCAGGAATGTGTCTGCCATATATGCATACCATAATAAACAACTTTACATTTCAAATATGTTGCAAATGTGTCTTAGGAACAATAAATGTTTACACCAATAGGCAGATTACAGATTCAATATAATAGAGAAAATGCATTTACAATCAGTGTACAAATTTCAACAAGATAAAAAGGATCTCTTTTGTTGCCTAATGGCTAATGCAAACTAGCAAACAGCTAACACTGAACACTTGGTTTCTCTAATTATGATGTTATCTGCAACTAGTTGTATTACTTTTATCATGACGTTGGAGAACATGTTCAAGGAGAACAAACCTGAAGATGGGGGAGATTTTCTGGTTGAAATGTCATGATGATATCTGTGATTGCGTCAGGCCACAGCTCACCCAGTGTGTTGAGTGCGAGGGAGGCAAGCTGTCGGAAAAGGAGAATAACATTTCTGTAATTTGGTCAACACAGAGGCAACAATAAAAAACTAACTAAAAATTCAAGGAACATTAAAATAAAATTGAGTAAAACATGACTAAAACAATTTCTTTGAATACCATTGTGTTAATGTTTATTTGCTGAAGTTCTTCATCATTGCCTTGCCTCAGAGAACACGTTTATCCCCACTTCATGCTCCAAATTTACACACTACAGATTGAATCATCAGATAATCTGATGCATGATACATTAGATTAACTGCACTTTAATATCAGTACATCAGCTGTTTTGTTCCAAGTCCTTCTAACTCTATTTCTACTAAAGAACTAGAAGGAATCTGGATGAAAAATTAAAGACTAAAAAAAATGAGACTTCCACAATCTCCTTCAGAGTCCCCCAAAACTTGGCCAGAATTATATGTCTCTTTTGAATGGCTACTGTATACAGTGTACTGTCTTGTGAACATTGCTGAGAGCATTCAAAACATCACAAAACCATATAAATTAACTGTGGAATGAGTAAAATGTTCACTTATTTTCCCCACTACTGGATGTAAAGTAAAGACAAGTTTTTATATAGCGCAGTATCCAGTCCTCAGGACCGTTCAAAGCACTTTACACTTTACTTCCCTGACAGACCTGTTCACTCAGACACCATCTCGGCTTCTCTGGGAAGCATCTAGCCATATGCTACAATTCATGTGCCAAGGCTGCTCGTACACATATCCACCGCTGTCTATAACCAGGTACTCATTTAAACAGCTGAGTGAACAGGAGCAATGTAGAGTGAAAAAACTTGCCCAAGGTTTTAACACCACAGCTCAGGATTCGAACCCGGGTTCTCGTAGTCGAGAGTCCGAAACCCTACCCCTGAGCCATTGCGATCTACATGTAATGTACAGGTTGATGTTCTGCGCAGACAAAGCTGGAATACTCTAGCATCAATCTTACATATCAGATACAGCTGGTATTCTGACCACATGTGCACAGGATTAGACAAATGCTTGCTAATAAGTTGATTAATTGCCAGGTACCTGTATTATGATCACACAAAATACACAAACTTACTGCAATACATAATTGTGTAAGAACCGTCTTTGGACCTTCAGCAAAACTTGCAACTTGAGTTAACAGCTGCTCCCTGAGGACTGACACATGTTCTGCTGGAACTTCATGCCTGCAGAAAGGGAAATAAGATAAATATTTAGAAAAAACTGATATAATAACCAACACATGAACACTGTGAAGTATAAGTGCAGGTCCAACTGTGATCTGTATCACTGGAAAGTAGCTTTACAATTGCTCATCCACTGGTGGAAGTTTGCAAACGGGACACATGATAATCAATGGTTTTCATATCCAAATTAAAGATCGTAACTTTCTTTTTACCTGTAGCGGCTTTCGTCTGAACGTTTCACGTTGACCTCTTCAGTACAAATGACGAATGATGAATTTAGTAAAAAGAAATTTAAGATCTTGAATTTGGATATGAAAATGAAATCCATTGATTGAAAAAGAACTATCCTGAGAAATGCTCAATAATCTAAGGACATGACATGTTGCCATGTCTGAATGGTTCGTTGATATAGGGGTGCTTTGTACAGAAAGTTCAATTTAAACACTGCTTTCTTTATGCTTTAAACTTCTTAATTATGCTATAATCTGCATCAACTTCCAACTGGGACCAGTGTTTCCAGAGTATTCCAGTTGGTCACTTTGAATAACGTGAATAAAGAAATAATAAAAACCATAACTATAAATAAATAAGTGTTAACAATTTGGTGACTACCGTAAACAATTTGGTGACTAAAACTGATTATTGTAAAAATAATTGTGGCAACTGTAAAAAAATTGGTTACTAAACATACTGTAAAAAAAATTGGTGACTATTGTAAACATTTTGTTGACTACTGTGAACAATTTGGTGACTTTTGTAAACAAAATTGGTGACCACTGTAAACAATTTGATGACTATAGTAAACAATTTGGTGACTACAGTAAATAATTTGGTTACTACTGTAAACAAAATTGGTGACTGCTGTAAACAATTTGGTAACTATTATAAACTAGTGGGGTGAGTTGTGCAGTGTTGCTTTATACTTACCAGTAGCGTGCAATTTTTACATGCAGACAGCTGGCCCCAAAGAACTGCACCTCTGCATTCTACAAGAGATAACAATGAAATAGTCAACCTAATCTTGTCCCAATGAACACTAATTGCAGAAAGTACTGACACTAAATGTTGCACCATGCAGGCCATATACTGCCACGCCAGCCAGCTGTGGTGTTCAATACTCATTCCAAGCTTGATGTGTACATCCTATTCGTAAGGCCAAGTGGTTTGAGCAACCACCTGTTTGAAGCTGAATCCTGGAAGATAACGAAGATCATCACCATAAGCTAAACGTTTTGAGAACAGGTGCCTATGAATAGTGTCAACGTATTTTGACAAAACACCATATCGAACACAGATGAGCAGCTGACAAAGAAATTACCAAGAATTCGAGAACAGCAGGTTGAGATAGAGTTGATACATACTCCATATGTCAACCTCCTGTACAGCCCTACCCAGATTTACCCTCAGATGTATTCCTACTGGCCATACTAAAGAGAGGCACACAGGAGGACAGCGGAAAACAGAACGAAAGACTTGGGATGGTCTTGGAAGAATATCTGGAATAAGACATGAGACACACAAGTTTGTGATGGTGAGCTTTGGTGACAACCATGGCTGACTTCGATTGGCCTACTCGAGTTACTCGTGTAACCCTAACATGGTATCTGGTTTACGCTGCGCACGCAGTACCACAAGAGTAATCCAACTGAACAGCGATGATCGTGATCATGGACATAAACCCTTTATGTAAATAAATAAAATAAAGTAGTCAGTTGTTTAGTGTGTAAATTGTGACGTTCATCTTCTTGGTTTTAAATTATAATTATAATTCATAGAATGTGGTGATTTTAATCCATATTTAAATGATTGTGTCGTGTAATGTTTAATTAATTTCTTGTGCAGTGGAGCCAGTGGCCTACGTTCCCTATTGGCTGTCACTGCTAATGACGGAGTTACTCGAGTGAATCCTCTCCAAACCGCGATTGCCTTGGGTAGCGGCCTTGAAGATTGATGTCAAGAAGGGTCACATGAGCATGTGATCTTAAATGTTCGATTGGCACTCAAGTTATCCAAGTTATTCGCATAGCTCAATCGAAGTCGGCCCATAGCGCAACCCAGCACTAAAAGTACTAAGTTCAGTGAGACACAATGAGGAAGGAGTGATGTTGAGAAATATGTTTCACAGTTTACCGGTACCTTGTCTTTGGCCATGAGGGGCCAGCAGAACTGCCAAGCTTGTGGTGACACTTGTGCTGCTGTCAACCATCGGTTGATCTCTGCCTGACAGCTCGCATCCTGGTAAAACTGGTGCACTGCCTGCAACAAGTCAAGTAGATATAATAATGACGACAATAATAAAACTACTATAGAGTATAGTGCCTATATCCTCGAGACTGCAAGTCAGAGGCATGACATTTCAATTCAATCAATTTATTTCAAAACACACAATATGATAAACAAAGAAACAAGTACATAATAAGTCATGTGGTATGGTACGCAATCATGAATAAATATGTTTTGAAACTTGAAAGGGAGTAGACGTGACATTATATAATTACAAGTTATCTACCACTGTTGAGTTAAATTAGACAAAATAAGATTAGTGGTCAGTGTCACACTTACGTATTAAATATAATCATACAATATATCACATATAACATCATTAAGCATAATCATGAATGGGAACAGACTAGAGTCATCATTGGAGCATGAAAACATCAAACATTATACACATAATAACATAAAACTTATTTTGAATCATTTTTTACTTTTTAAATAGCTCCTTTTAGTTGATACCTATACACACCCATGCACACACTGTACATATATATAAACAGAGGTAACAACACATGTATATAGTCAGTATAAAATTTATGTGTCATGACTGAATATTGAGATATCAGATAATTAGGACAATAAATTTACTCATCTAACTTGCTTGCCATCAAAAGAGGATTCTAGTCAGTTCTTAGTGGTATTTCTGAGAATCGTTAATAAAATCATTACAACTTATAAAAGCGACATTGTCATAATGTGTATGATATGAGTTAATGATGATACGAGACTCCTGGATTTGGGATACTGCCAATCAAATGTACAGAAGTTTATTTAATCAATATTTTGTCGGTCTTGCTGGCTATGCAATAAGGCAATTCCAAGAACCTGCTGTTTATCGATCCTACAGGATTAAATTTGAAAACCTGAATTCGATTATGACTATTTTTTCGGAGTGGCTATTCGTCCAGACACAGTCGAATAGTCTGATCGTGTAAATCAATGACTGGTAGTACTAATTAGTTTTCTTTTGAGACAAAATGATATGCTAAAATGTTTGAGGCCGACGTGATGGTCTTGGGTCTGGGATGAGAGTCAGAGAGATGGCTGTACCTTTTCAATATGTTCAGCATTAAATTCCATTTTCAGCTAATCGTCAGACGAAATAAAGCCGCCGGTGAATACTAAATATAGATAATGCAAGAAATGTGCATTACGCATTACTTTCGATTATTAACCAAAACGAGCAACACTGGTCTCACGCCGACATAACCAGCAAGCGTAATGCGCAGTGAGCGATATTAGACATTCAATAGTGTTATAAGTATAAATACGGTGATTGCAGCTATTTAATAACAACCGCATATCACTGGTACAGCAGCATTAACTTCATTGTAGAAATTATGCTGATGACTAACACCAGAGATGTGCCTAAAACGTTAATTACTATTTAAGACATAACACATCCAGAAATTAAGCAAACTCTGCGGAAGTAAACAAGTGATAAGCATCAATACTTCAAGGACATCAACGAACGCGACTCGGCGTCGTTGACGATGTCGCGCTTACATTTTTCCGGTCGTTATGTAAAATCATCAATGTGCAGCGAACAGAGCTTTTTTTATAAATGCCACGGGCTGTTCGTTAACTCTCCTGTGATGATTACTGTGAAGGGTTGCTTAAAATGTCATTCAATACAATAAAATATTACGTTTGTCACGGATTATGGCGCACTATAGTCACGTGATTTACGTTTGCTATCAAAATATACCTCAAAGCTTGTTTACCTCGGGTTAATTTGCGACAAATAACTTTGCTGACAGGTTATATACATCAAAAGGAACAACCCGTAGTATTTATACCATAAATGCTTTGTTCTTTCGCAGCACATTGATAATTTTATATTTATGGCGCATGCGCAGAAACGTCAATCGGAACGTTTATAACGCCGAAAAAATGCGCTACAACGAACTAAGGCCGTCTAGTCATGCGTGTGTTTGTACGAAATCTCTGTCCAGTATTTATATTACACAGATTGGTTGATGCAAGCATATGATTTATTTTATTGGCTACGGTTTTGGTTGTGGTATAATTGACCGAGTAATTAATGATAACGTATTTTAATTGTATTATTGCGAGGCAGTTTTAGCCATAGGTTCCACATACTGTCAGATATTGCTCTGTGTTTGTGTTTGTATACGCTGATTGTGCACTGGCCGCCCACTCCCATGAAGACTTCCAATACACGACTGACCGGTTGGCAGGAACCTGCTGAACGATGGTATAGTACACGTGCAAGATTAACAACATCATAGGCAATGAAGACTGTGTTTAACTTCGAATACCTAGCCTTATTAAGCAACTTCAAGTGGACTGGACATACTGTCCTTGAGGAAGATAGCAGCACCCCAATGTTGCTTTTATGCGTATATAGGGATACATGCGTTACCAATTAAGGCAAGCCTTGCAAGCGACAGAAAAACACATTGAAAGCCATGAACATTGGAAGCAACTATACGTATAAAAAACCTTCGATGGCAGAGCGATATAGCCGCGCGTCCTTTAGAAAATTAAGGGAACAGAGGAAGCAAAGCTATTGATTCCATGATGACACGGAGAGCTGATCTGACGGAAATGCCGGACTGCAACGTAATACCCGGAGAGTAGGTTGTATATCAGCATCGGCTGCTATGTGTAGTCCTGAAGGAGACAAGAAGAAAAACACATAGGACCAGCGAAAAAGGCTTAAGATCTGGACTCTGAAGGGAGAAACGTGACGGAATACAGAAACAAAATGGAAGAGAAATACCAGCTGGAGGCAGACACTAATACAGAAGAAAGTTGGAAATTGTGGAGCCACCAAGGAAAAGGAGGGAAACACCTGGAGAGGGAGACCTGGTGGTGTAATGAAGAGGTGCAGGAGAGCCTGAGAAAGAAAAAGGATGCATTCGAGAAATGACACAAGCAATGTGTAAACGAACTGAGGGAGACCTATAAGGTTATGAAGAAAGGGCAAAAGCTGTAGTAGCCAAAGCTAAAAACGAGGTGAATGAGCGGATAATCTACAAGGTGGCAAAACAAAGGGCAAGATCACGAACAGACATTGGGGACGTGAGTGTGATTAAAGACCAAATAGGGGAAATGCTAGCAGATGAGGTAAAGATCAAAGAGAGGTGGAGATAGTATTTCAGCAATCTACTAAATGTAGAAAACGCCAGGGAATAGCAGTAGAAGGGCCACTCCGGGAAATATCAAGGGAAGAGGTGAAGAAAGCCACAGAGAGTATGAAGAAGGGAAAAACCGAAAGATGCTCAGGCCTCCCGATAGACCTTATCAAACACTTAGGGGAGAGTGGAGAGGACATGGTGCATGAAATACTGAAGACAGTTTGGGAAGAGGAACAGATGCCAGAAGAGTGTGAGAAAAGTGAGATCGTCCCCTTATACAAGCAAAAGGGGGACCAACTAGAATGTAGGAATTTTAGAGGCATTAAGCTGCTGGAACATGGAAAGAAGATGTTTGAGAAGATCCTAGAGCGCAGACTCAGAAAACTTATCACAGTCAACAACATGCAATTTTGATTTAGTTCAAGGAAAGATACAACAGATGCAGTACTTATCACACAACAACTGCAAAAAAAACACGAAGAAGTGCACAAGAATTTGTTTTTTACCTTCGTAGATTTTGAAAAAGCGTATGACAGGGTGCCCAGGGATCTGGGATCAGATAAGGATAGGGGTCCCAGAGAACCTATAGTGAGGCTAGTAGAAACAACATACCATGGAGCATCAACAGTAGTGAGAACCACGTATGGCAGAACTGATGAGTTCCCCATCAGAGTTGGCCTACACCAGGGATCAGGGCTCAGCCCATTCTTGTTCATCGTAGTACTAGATGTCTTCAGCGATGAGTTCAGATGCGGGCTGCCATGTGAACTGCTGACGATCTGGCAGTAGTAACAGATACAGAGGAGGAGATGCAGAAGAGGTGGCTTGGATGGCAGATTGGGATGGAGAGCAAGGGATTAAAAGTCAACACTGGGAAAACGGAAGTGATGGTCAGTAGCAGCAGAGGAACAAAATCAAACATCAAAGACAGCCGAGGCACGAGCCTCAGACATGTGAAAATTCAAATATTTATGTGTCACCATAAGTGAAGAAGGAGGGTCAGAGGAAGCATAAGAGTTAGTGCAGCTTGGGCAAAGTGGAGAGACCTATCCGGAGTTATCAGTGACAAGAAAATGCCCCAAAAAATAATAGCTCTACATGACTGTAGACCAGTACTTCTGTATGGAGCAGAATGTTGGACAGTTAGAAAGAAGAAAACAAATATGAGTATGTTGAGAAGAATTAAAGGTGTAAAACAGAGAGACAAAATAAAAAGTATGGACATCAGAAACGAGCTAGGAGTAAATACATCAAAGTGAAAGTTAGAGAAATTACACTATGCTGGTATGGACACATGCAGAAAATGGAAGAAAACAATGAAGTGAGAGCAATTGTTGATTTGACAGTGCCAGTAAAAAGACCAAGAGGGAGACGAAGAGGGAGATGGGTGGATTACGTCCAAACGGACGTGCATGAACTACGGATCACCACGGAGGATGCCCAGGACATAACATTCTGGAAATCAAGAATTCGGGCCGCTGAAAGGCGAAGAAGAAGGAGAAGAAGAAGAAGGAAGCAAAGCGCAACACACCTGGATCTTCTCCCCATTAGTGTTTGCGGCCGATCTTATGCCTTCAATTATCAAGATCGGTCGATCTTCAGTCCTACACGAGGACACATACCAGCTCACGTCCTGTAATGCCTACTCATCTGTCGGACTGACAAGAGAATCCGCCTTCAAATCTCACAATGTTAAAATATATCGGTAAATGTAATTTTGCTAACATTTTCCTTAACTAATGTGACTAATCTTCTGTTATCAAATGTTAAATATTGTTTAAATATCGTCTAGTTCATAATTATCTTGTTTAGTATATGGGCCGCATTGCATGTTCTTCTAGTTATTTCCAGCACTCGGTAGGTTTCGATTATGTATAATCTGTATATATATATATATATATATATATATATATATATATATATATATATATATATATATATTATTGTGGTTACAACGATATGATCTTATGAGGTCTCATTGAACTAGCCATATCCTTTTTTTATATACTTGTTAAGTATTGTCTTGACTAGTGTGCTGCTAAATTGTGCATGTAATTAAAACAATTTAATTAGTTGATCTCATAATGTTAAGATTGTGTGTTATTAATATTAAATATTTTATCAATATCATTGTTCAAATAAGTTGTATGCTTTGTTCAGTACATCTAGATATTTCCATGGACATTTCCAATTCCTTTAATTTTCATTGCATGCTTGATGCTAGACAGGTTAGCAGTTCAAATCCGCCCAGGTTATGTATCAAAACAACAGTACAAATACTTTGTTTTAATGAATGGCTTACATAAACTAAGAAAGAAACAGCAATACAAAAGAGATTTAAATAGTACGGATTATCGCGAGATACTGATTGATAGTGAAAGGCCGTGAAAGACACTGCTTCCAACGAGTAATCGTCTTTGGTCAACTTCTAACGGCGCGCGCTTTGCGGAGAGGACGCGTCGGTGGTTCGGGCGTCAGTGTCTCGCAGTCATTCAACCGTGAAATGCTTTGATCTGTACGATACAGACGTTTATCAATAGGAAACGTCGAGGTGACAGGTAGTAGAGGATCAGTGATTTTGGGCGTTGACGTCAGTGTGGTGTGTTTATTTCAATTGTGTTTATTGGTAGCGGTATGCTCCGTTTGGATAACCGGTTTCGAACATCTCGTCAAAACCGTCTAGCAAACATCGCATGCCTGGACACTAGTTTGCAACGCCAACGGTGTCGTGTCACGGTAACAAACAAATCAAATAGCGAAGGTCTTGCATGTGTGCTGACAAGCAGCATATAACAACGGAAGTGAACGAGTAACGAACAGAACAGTACTACTCAACAGAAATGTTGAAAACACGAAGTCGGTGATAAGGAAGCAGTTGCATGCAAATTACGCAACCCCGACGGCAACGAAGACACCAACACGACGGATGACGGAAGCAGCGTCATGACGTTTCGCAGTCGGACGATATGGGCACTAAGCCAGAAGATACCGAGGCCCTTGCGGAAGGCGCTATTGTTCCAATGGGCTGGAATGGCTCTATTTCTATTTGTATGGGTGAAGTTCAATGGAGGTGAGTTCTATTAATAAATAGTCTTCATTTCTTCAATACACTCGTCTACTACTGTACTGTAGTCTGTGTAGACTACACTGCAGTGACACTGAACTTACAACAGTTTCACTTAGATCGAACAAATACCTTGGTTACTTGGTTGGCATAATTAATGGTACTTTTAGCATGTATCTATGTCATATATGTATCAAACAGTATAAGCAAAACCTATAAATTATTGTATCATTTAACATCTAATAACCATGCCAGACTGGCTAAATATTTGTTCAAATACCAAGATAATTTAAATGGGATAACTGCTGTCTATCGTGTTTGATAATAACTGTAAATCAGTGTAGAAATGTGTCTTAAGCTTTGGTGAGAAATCAATCCTACTTGTATTTTACTGCAGTGCCCGCAATTTTTTTTCAGTCAGGCCACCATCACATTGATAGGTCATTTTGCCATTGATTTTGCAGCAGTGTGCTATCTTCTTCAAACATCACAAAAGTAGCAGAGTGTTTAATTTGTGCTTAATAAATTCACATGAGATGATGTGTGCTGCAGTGATAACCAATTGATTTAACTGCAGTTGACATTTGACAGTCAATCAATGCCTATCATACAGGAAAATACAGACATTCAAAGACCATATTTTGCTCCAGAATGACTTAACACAACTTGGGAAGTGGGCAAATACCTGGGGGATGAATTTTAATACAAACAAATGTAACATCCTAAGCATAAAAAACAAAACACAATTCTTCTATATAGCCTAAATAATGAAACTCTGGAATATGTAACTACCAACCCTTACCTTGGCATCACCATATCTAATGACTTAAAAGTGGCACTCACACATTTCTACAATATTAACCAAAAAAGCAAATAGCACACTTGGCTTCCTAAGACGAAATATATGCAGATGTCCAATAAACAGCAAACGGATGGCATACATTGCCCTTGTGCGCACTGTCTTAAAATATGGAGCCATAGTGTGGGACCCATACCATCGGAGGGGACCTAGACAAATTAGAAAAAAATCCAACACTGCAGCTCACTTCACCGCTGTAGACACCCAGGATCTATCACAATCATGCTCACCAACCTTAACCTCAACACATTAGATAATAGACAACGCGACCAAAGACTAAAATGTATGTATACCGAACTGTTAAAGGATCTATCCCAGCCCTCCCCACTGAAACATTCTTCCAGCCCCAAAAGACAAACAAGACACATTCAGCCTAAGCACTTTCCAGACAATGTATCCTCAAATTTTGTCCAACAACCAACAACACCAGATGTTTCATAGTACCTACAGCCCACACTGAACAATTTAAGAATTCATCTAAAAAAAACAATAGTTGACTGGAACCAACTTAACGAGTCGCAGGTCCAAGCTGAAACCATAACTGATTTCAGCCGCTTGATCTGCAGCTCAAACACCCAATAACATGCACACACACATCCCCCGTCGTATATAATAACCAATATTGGCTCCTTATGACGTATCCCATTCAGATTCCTTGATTACCAGTGTTCCCACAATACCACAAAAAAGAAGAATTTTTTAACGGAAGCCTGGGGAAGCATGCGTATGTCATAGAATTTAATTGTTACTCAAATGTTGAGTTACAACAACAGATTAGCATCATGGCTTCACACACTGGCCCAAGGCAGTTAGCTCTGGATAGTATTCCTTATTTGCTAACAAAGTAATCATACAGTTACTACTGTCTATCCAAATCACATCACAAAACAAAGTAAACAAACCATGATATCCATCACAACTCACAAGTGATCTTGACAAGCCATTTATAAAACATTAATTTATTCCCAGAAGTCATGACCTTTGATCTCTTTTCTAGGTGATGACAGATTGGACAATTGAGTGATACACATGCTTTGACCTATTGGTCAATAAATACTAGTCCTGGTGGTTATGTAATCCTATGTAGCTGTAGCCACTCACTATCCAGCCACCTACTGGTAGTGGTGATGTGCAGGGCAGAGGGCTTACATGGTCAGTGATCCTCTTATCACCAGTCCCTGGTTAGAGGCTACCCAGTACAGTGTACATATTAAATGTCTCCTGCTAGCATCTGTACATAGTTTGCAGAGCTTATACCGACAATGTAGCTCATTTATAATGTACAGTATTTCAAAAGCAGGATTTGTGTCTGCAGAGCAGCGGATAATTCCCTGCCCATAATAGAAAAGTGCTC
Organism: Ridgeia piscesae; assembly: GCA_025642075.2. Classification (NCBI taxonomy): domain Eukaryota; kingdom Metazoa; phylum Annelida; class Polychaeta; order Sabellida; family Siboglinidae; genus Ridgeia; species Ridgeia piscesae. The sequence continues at coordinate 128,013 of JAODUO010000548.1, forward strand.
CATTCTTTCAATGTGTAGATAGTATGCTTATCTGTGCACACCATAATGTCCATTATGTTGTTGTATGTACCCAGGGTAGCACATTTACTCAGTAGTTTAAATTGAATGTTATTCAGAAAGGTACGTTCTCTTTCCTAACCAGTTTCTGGTGCAAAAGAACTAAGGTAGCAGTTGTCACAGTATAGTATTTTGGGCGTCCCACTGACATATACTGACCATATAGTTTTATGTTGCTAGTTATGTACTATTAAGGCGACTGTAATTGAGTAAATATAGCAAATGTAACACAAGATTGCTATCCTCTTGAGGTGAATGGTTCACTATTCACTGCTTCCAAGCATTTCCAACAGCTAGAAACCCAAATCAATATCTTATCTCAGTCCAGGTCTGTATGTAGGATAAACTGTTTGCCAGTCCACACATGTTAAGGTCGACACAAGCGTACATGCAAACTTAAAGAAGTCAGTCGATGTGTGTATTATGTCCTGGAATAAACAAGACACATGTTTCATGTTTTCCGTTATCAAAGCATAATTGACAATATAATTATGATTTCTGAAGAGTTGAGGTCCTAGTTCTTATAATCCACTTGTGCATGGGTCTCTAGCTAAAGCTATGTCAGTTACTAGGTCAGTGGCCATTACTTTGATCAATGGAAGTAGACAGAAAGAGGTTTGTTGACCCTAGCACAATGTTGGCATATATCAATATATTGTACAAAGACCGTATTGTAATGACAGGATGTATGCAGACATTGTATGTTTTCATTCAGATACATTACAAATAAAAAAATCAACATTTGATATACTAGCATGTTTTCAGAAACCAATTATTTATTTTGGACTGTTTGTTTTTCGGACAGTAAAATAATTATTTATGGGCATTTTTTTTCCGATTCATCTGAGAGTTGAGTTATTTTTATGTGTCTGAAAAAATAAGTGAATACATGAAGTCATTATTACCTGGTATATCTAGTAGATTGATATAATTATAGTCATTATTCAGTAATATGCAACAATTGTTATCCATGGATGTATAACCATCTAGACATTAACTCTGTGACAATACAATAATAAGTAAAGGGATTAAAGAAGGAATCCCAGAGTCTGAGACAGATTCCAAAATATGCAGATTCCTGGACACTCATTTGGCCTTATTGTAGAAAAATATTTTATAAACAAATGTCCAATTTGATTTAAAACCAAAACTCAGCTTTAAAAATGTATAAAAAAAGTTTTATATTAAAGCACAGTATAACGGATTTTTTTTTCAAATGTGAACCCATAAGCCCACACTTTAGAATATGTATCCTAAACTATTTATGTATATTTAATCATAACCACTAGTAAACTGGCAAAACAAATGTGTAAATACCAATAATACAAACAATTGTTTTACTCTGAATATATTATTAGTGTTGTTCTCATTTGGGAATCCATTCTGTCAATGTTTGGTTGACAAGCTTATGTTTCAGACCAATAAATCAATTAGGATGAGATTCTGATTTTTTTTAATGTAAGACTGGTGTATTGAATGAACCATAAAAATGATAAACCAATAACTGCTCATAATCATGGTCAGAATCTGGTTAAATATCAGGAATAGATTTAAGGTAAAAAGTGCCACATTCTGACATTCATTGACAGTTAATTGTCTCATTTATTTTTACTCCTGCAGTACACTGATTTACTGTTGCTGTCATGCCAAGTCATGGATAGTCGCATTGTGTCATGATTTTTCTTCCAACACTAAGTGCAACCACAGCTTCCAGCTGCTTTGCTCTGTTAATATGATGCCACATAGTCGCACATTTGACAATTGCAAACTTGTGAAAAACACTCAGTGGATTCATAGGTCCTGTCTGTTTTGATTTTACCCACACGCCCAAACTAGCTTTAAAAAGAGTCAAATGTCATGATGTCTCAGCCTGTAATATTTCAAGTGAACCCACCAACATCTGCAATTTTGACTTTGGTTTCACTTTGTGTCACTTTTTTTAGCAATGTGCTCAGTGAGTTCATACGAAATGGTGTACACTAGTGTTAATTACCTCTGGCAAAATTACCAGGTAAACCTCTGTAGAAAAGGACAGATCTATACATGTATGACCTCCAGTGTCAATGTTTCAGTGTCTGTATTTCCTGCCAATGAATTTGTACAGAAACCTGTCACCCACTGGTGCCATTGGGGACTGGGACTAAATCATTTATTTTATATTACATGATCATAATTCAAAAGTACTTAAAAGTATGTGACATTGAAGTACTTGTGTATTTAAGTGCAAGTACTTTTGTTGTTTTGAAAATGTACAAATGCATATGTACCAAAAATGTATTCATGTACAAAAGTAGTTTTACCTAAGTACGAAGTACTTTGGCACAGCCCTGGTAGACATGTATTATTAACACGATTTAACCTAACTTATCTTTGTGTGAATGTAGTGTTGAGGCTGTCACCTGAATGGGTAACTTGTTTGTCCGACAGGTTTTATTCCGAGTTTCTTTACTGGGGTGACACAGCGACCACTGTCCGGCACAGATGCTGACCTGCTTGACCACTTTCAGCAGACTAACTATGACGGCAGTGAGATCACATGGCTACATGGGGTCAACAGTCGCACGGCCATGCAACAGGTGTTGAAAGGTAGGGCAGATGTCAGCTGGTCCTCACGTTCGTGCTACTTTCAGTTCCACTTTGTTTCTCTACTTATATCTACCTATTATATAATTTGAAATTTGTTTGTGGTTACCGTTAGTTTTAAACAAGTTATGAGAGTTAAAGATTGAAGATTACTAGTAACAGTGAACATGGAAGAGATGTATTGTGTGCCGTCTACAATAAAATAAATGACACATCGACAGGCTACGTGTGTACTGGATAAAGAGATCTGAAACTAAAGAAGTTACTGGTAGTGGTAGCGGCAAAAGCTGGCAAGCGAATTTTAAGCATCCACATAATACGTGTGAACAAAAGGATACGACAGAGTAAAGACTGATACTATAGAGTATAAATCTTCTGTCTTTACTGAGCTTTAAATTTACCGTGACATTTCTAGGTGTTAAATTACAATACATCACGCATTCCAACTCTTCTCAAGGAAAGGTTTGCCTTGGAGATTGACGTCATGGTGACAAAAAGAGCAGTATACACTGTTTACATATTTGAAAAATTTAACTGCTTTGAAATAATTCCATAATGTAACGTGTCAAACATGTTATGTCTTTAACATCCAAACTAAACGTGATGGTGTACTTGTAGCCAGGGCTTTATGCAGGACCAAATTATTGCCAGTCACACATGTTTTGATGGACACTTGGATGTTAACTGTTAAGCCAGTTTACAAACTTTAAAATGTGTTTGATGACCTGAAATGGACTACAAACACACATGTGACACCATTTACACTCACTATCAAGGCATAACTAACAATATGTATGGTTTTGGAAGACCTTTTTTCGCTCCTTCATTTCCCCCCCCATATTTCTACCGGTCCACATTGGTTTTTACCCGTCCAAATGACGGGTGGATGGGTCTCTGCATGAAGCTATGCTTGTAGCGGCTTTAGGTAACAGTATCACAACTGTTATGTGCTAGTAAGGTGACAAAACCCATCTTGTCTAGACAGTTCTCATAGATTAGTTAATTCAGTTCCTACCAGATGTCCACCTGTAAGTCAAATGCAAAAACTATGGGTTGAGTTTAGACTAGGAAGCGTGTAATGTAGAATTGCTTTTCTGTCATGACAGGTAAGATGTTCCTGGTAGCAAAAAACACTTTCCATTAGAATATTAATAACATACAGTGAAGCAGCTAGTGTATGATTGTCAATATTTTACTAGTGTATGATTGTCAATATTTTTAAATGTGTAGCTTAGTTTTCAGAAGGCATAACAAGAGATACTTCAGTTGGTTTTTTCATGTGATGCACTATATCTGACTACCCCCCCCCCGGTATGTCAAAATGGGATGCTTTTAAGATATGTCACTTTTATTGCACATTCTAGTGGAGGGCATTCAGAGGGGAATGCAGTACCCCAAAATTACCTGTTGTCAAATTGTTTCCATTCTAGATATTGTCTGTGGTCTTTCTCCCTGTCAAAGCATAACATAAATACATTGAGGTAACAATGACTGACACCTGAACAATTAGTCTATTCTCATTCTGGATTGTTTCACAGTGGAAAGTTGTTTTCATGCATAATGAGGTTCAGCCACAGCAAGAAGTGTCTCGTGTGGGTGTGGCACGTCATATAAAAGAAAAGGTTACACCTAGAACATTGCAACACTGTAATGGTATTTGGTATGTGACACATGAGCTTGGCATCACTATGCCAAATAAATGTCCTGGTATACATATATTTTTTTAATGAAAATGTCACTATACAGTGTGTATATTTGATGCTATATGTTTATTTGATTTGGAGTTTTGTATTAGCAGAACATATTTTTAGGAAGTGATTTTTTCAAATAAATCTGAACTAACTTTTTCTTTAATTTTGCAGGCATCTTTGGATAAAACAAGGTTTTGCCTCCCACAAAAGCTAGATGTGCACATTTGCTTGGTCCTGCCTAGCATGACCATCACCTACCTGTATATTCCAAGACTTGTGTATTCACCTACCTGTATATTCCAAGACTTGTGTATTTACCGACTCTATGGCCTCTTGTTCCAACTGTCTATTGATGGTTGACCATTTTAATTGCTTTTTTCAAGGAGCCATACAATTTGTAGTAGTAATTGACTTAACAAAAATAGTTATGTTAAATTGTTTTCTTACGAGGCCAACCCAGGTTTTTACATATTAGAAAAAGAGATGGAAATTGTTGATAAATAAAATGGCGATCCACTCTCCAGAGGGTGCCACTGTGGCTGTATGTTCAGTGGTGTTCATTGACAATTGTAACTAAAATCAAACTTAGAAATTCAGGACAGGTATTTATGCAGGACCAAATTATTGCCAGTCACACGTTTTGGTGGACACATAGTTGTTAACTGTTAAGCCAGTTTACAAACTTTCAAATGTGTCTGATGACCTGAAATCAGGGCTTTATGCTGGATCAAATTTTTGCCAGTCACAACTTTGGATAAAAACCTAATGATACATGTCTACAATTTTGGAAGACTTTTTGCTATGCTATCGTATTTTATTTTTTATATGCAATAACACAACAACAATAATAGAATAATGTCTTATTTAATGACATTTTTCAAGTTATTACAACCATGCCTAATAAAAAACAAGTTACATTATGTCGCAGTGTAAATAACAAAATTACGTAAATTATACAGTCATTATATACAGTACTCTCAAGCAATGTTACATGTCTACAACAAATTATCAATAAATCTTCAAAAACAACCTCATTGTCGTACTCTTCATAACAAAATAATACATTCTGTAAAATCATCATAAACGAAGTACACCATTTTACCTTTGCAATTACTACAAAACATCAATAAAGTAATATGTCGATGTCGTCGGCGGTGAAGGTGTTGGCGTCGGTTTTGCCGTGAAAAACTTTGTTATTGTGGTTAGTTTGCAAACCTTCGGCTTCGGAGGTGGAGGCATCGCGTGGACGATAATATGTAATGCTTATTCGTAGCCACGTGAGTCGCTAACGAGGCCTCGTTTTAAAGTTGATCATTTCCGGGAGTCACTCGAGACATAAACGCCATAAAGTCGAAATGTTAATAATATACAGGCACATAACACTTGTATATTTTATTACGGATATAAATTCCTTCACGTATATGTAATTTATATGTATTTTTGACGCTTTGAAAAGTGCGCATAATCCGCATTATGAAGTTTGCGTTACTAGTTAATTCATGCCCATTATTATTGACGTGTGACACCCCAAAGGAATTAACCAATCACGTATGCTATTTGCGAAATGGTTGTTGGGGCATTAACGCATTGCTTTGACCCCTCTAGCAGCAAATGAAACCACATGTACGACTGCCGCTGTGAGTAGGCACCCTACACGCATGCGTAAAATTAGCTTCTTGCGCTGCGCTACTGCTACGCCTGCAGTGTACGCGTGAATAGTGTGGTGGTAGGCATCTTTGAGCGCCGTGCTAGGAACTCACAGTACTGGAAATATTTGTTTTTGGGGGTTACAGAACACGTTATATTCCAGTGATGACACGGTGACACCCGTCATATAAACTGCCAGGACGGGGCCTTATCACACTGTGACGGGTTGTGACCCGTCATCGAAAAATTTCCCCCTCCATATTTGAAATTGCCCGTCCAAATGACGGGTGGACGGGTCTCTAGATAAAGCTATGCCTGAAATGGACTACAAACACACATGTGACACTCACGTCTAAGGCATAACTGACACTTTTTGGTTTTTTGTTCCTACATTTTTTATCTATCCACCACCCGTCCACCCATATTTTGACCCATCCACAATGGTTTTTACCCGTCCAAATGACGAGTAGACGGGTCTCTGCATAAAGCTATTATTGAGGAATAATTATCTAAAATCTTTTATTTCAGGTGACTACATGATGATAGAGGGTGATATCCTGTTGCGTGGTCAGAACACGGACAACCAGCATCTTGAGGCGATCATGGCACATCCACCAGATGTCGCCAGTGATCTCACTTTTAACGAGTGGCTCAAATTTGCACTGAAAACTGGCCGAGGCCTGAAACTGGACTTTAAGAGTATTGAAGCCGTTGAATTGTCACTGCAGAAGTTGCGAGAAGCAAAAGACAAGGTAGCATATCTCTGATAGAAATTGTTTTATATTTGTTATAAGCTTTTCAAATAATAATGCTATGTTTATATATGCTATAGTCTATTTTAATACATTAAATTTGGAGTGTTTTTAAGAGCCAAACTCCCCTCACTCCTTTCTAGATTCGTTTGCTTCCTTGAATCATAGCCATCAGAACTTAATGCTTGCCCCTCACATGATGCCAGTAGATATTTCTCGGGGTGATTAACCACCTGCAATCGCCCACTCGAGATCAGATAAACTATTAATTGAGTAAGATGATCAGGCTGCATCAAAAGGTTACATTTTGACAATGTCCATAAAAATACGGGGCCTAGAGATTTTTCATAACGTATCAAGACTACTGTAGTGGACACCTCCCGTCCAGTGGGCAAATTAGTAACTTCGACCCGACTCAAATGGGGTAATACACAGAGTTATTTACATGCAGGTTTTTTATATGCCCTCCTTTTCTATAGGGCCATCCTACCTGACATAATTCAGTGATCAGTCCTCCAGATGGCGCCATAGTAAGCAAGTGACTTGCTCAGTCTTGCTGTGAGTGTGGGTGTAGCGTGTAGGCTAGTTTGTATAAGTCAACTAAGGGATTGATTACTGACAGTACATAACACAGGGAACAGCGTTAGAGAATAATTTGTCTTTTATTAAAGATAATGGTAACATGATACACTCATTCTTTGAAAAATGATACTTTTTAATCTAGATACTGACAAATAGCAGTTTTTAATGAGATCATAAAATAGCTTGGTTTCATATTACAGAAGGTCGTGGAATCAAAATTCAACCGAGACGTGTAATTTAAACCTATAAATATTACAATAACCTATAAGGGCTGACTGAAAGAGCATATTTGAACACTGTACACTTTAAATTGGCTTGTGGCATTTTAAGCAAATTAACATGAACCCACCATTTCATTCGTAATCTAAACTTAAATCGGGAAAATTTGTTTGTTGCCATTCTGACTGAAATATTGTTTTCTAATAGGTGATTGTCTTTGAGAAGCAAATATGGATACACCACTGTATAAATTGAAGTGGGCCCCTGACAAGGATGGGACTGATATTTTGTAGTCATGCTAGCTGGCCCACACAAGTGCGTCTTAGATTTAAACTTTTAAAATTTCACATGGGATCCAGGTGATATGGGCATCTTGTGGGGCTCAACAATTGTAAATATGTTTGTTTTCAGTCGCCATAAAGGTAATTATGTCATCTACAGATGTGCTGTTGGATGTATCCAGACTTTTTGAATAATTTACATGTTATACTTATAGTAGTTTATTTGTGAGTGCAGCATGCTAGCTTAGGTAAATATTGCTATAGAAAATGTTGTATATGTGATACATATTTGTCACGTGATCAATCGAGTCAAATTTCAGGTCAAATGACTGCAGGGTAGGTCACATTTCAGTTTACAGGATTTGTGGCACTTTCGCCATGTAAAACCAAGGCACAAAGCTAGTACGACTTTTTCTTTCATTCTGGACCACATAAAACATAATCTTCTGTAAACACCCACATGTAATTTAAAGGCAGTGTACCTCCTGTTTTTATTATACAATAATGTTATACAATAAAAAAATATACATTAAATATGTGGTATCATCCTCACATCCTGACAGCCCAAATATGTTTTAATGAACCACATTTGGTTGGTGAAATATTACATGACGAATTAGTTGTTTACCCACAGAAGAATTGTTGGCATGAACAACGAAAGCCATATTGACCAATTTGAATGACAGCGCTGCGATTATTATAAACAATGAACAGTTAAATTCTAAAGTAGGTTCTGCTTCAATAAAACATATTTGGGTTTTCAGTATCTTATAATAGATGTAATTTATACTCTATTACATAACCTCACAATGAAAATAACTCTGAAAATAGGCAGCACAGTCCCATTAAGATTCATGAATGAAAAAACACAAGATTGCAGTGTTTACAAATTACAATAGGGACTGTACATCAGTGTCCTTCTTCTCCCTCCTCTCAGTTTGTCTTTCCTTATATGCCTTGTCTCCGTCATTCCCTCTCTCCCCATCTGTTTTCTTCTTACCCGCTTGGTGTCTTAGGTCAGATTGACTGTTGGCTGTTTCAGCTACACGTGCCGGTGCACCTGAGTGCTGAGATGCTGGAGGGCCCTAACTGGCATCTGGCACCCAACAAGCCACTTGACCATCAGCGCTTCTTCCGCCTCTGTCACGAGATCTTTCCCCGCAGCACCATTGCACTCGGCTGGACGAACGGCTGGGCTGCAGACAAGGACAACGACAAATACGATTGGTCGATGGTGAAGGCCATGCACGATCTGATTGAACACCGCAGCCTCAAGATGGGGATCACATTGAATATTCGTGCCGTGTTTGCGAAGCAGTCGGCCGCGGCACTCAAATGGCTCATGGAGATGACAGGTGCGTCGCTGACGTTATTCTCCCCAAGCACCGATGACGTTCCCGTGGCAGATCTACTCTACATCCGCCAGAAGTTCCCGAAGCATAAGGTCTTCTACGACCTGGGCCCCAAACTGAATGCAGAATTTGCAGCAAGGAAACACATAACGTCGGAACTAAATGACTTTGTCTTTGAAGCGGACAAGTGGAAAGTGGTGCACTATCAGACAGGAGAGAAGGTCTACCTCGGCAATGAGGCTGTCATGATGCAGCATGGGATGCTTGTGTCGAAGGCCGAGTTCCTGGCAGAACCGGGTCGTTCGGTTGAGATCACAGGACGTGTGGAGTTTCTCGAGGTTCCAACGGAACCGCCAACGCCGGAGAAGCCGGGACTTGGGCTGGAGGTGTGTCTACAGGTGACTCAGGCCAGTCGACCAGACTCCATCTCTGGCATCTGTTGTTACATCGGGGCCAATGGTGTGTTGCATGTGCGATCTCGCAGTGTGCCAGGTGTTGACGTTACTCGGGATGCCGTCATTCGTGGCACTGCCCTGTGCTTCCAGTTCACAATAACTGATGCCAGTCCGCCTGGCGATATCACCTTGAAAGTGGCACGTATGAAATCGTGCAGTGCAGTTTTGGCGTCAACAAAGATTGAGGATGAGGCTACGATTCAGTTTACGATGAAGAATATTGAGCTCGATGGGACACATCTGGCACTGAGAAGTAGTCACTTCGAAGGCTTCACTGTCGTTGATCAGCTACGTGTAAAGTCCATTTAACTGCAAAATCTGCAATAGTCACAACATCTCAGTTGTATTTACAGCCAGTTCACTTGCCATATTGTAAATCTTCTTGAAATGTCACGTTTGGATGTTTGGCTTTAATTACATCACGTGTGGAATATAGTTTCCCAGCAGAAACATCGAACACCACATAATTATGCTACAAGCTGGAATGATCTGATCTGTATTATTGTTAGCAGTCAAAGCTTGAACATGTTAACATTTGAGTATTAACACATGCGGGACCGTGCACTCCAGCTCGCTTTTGTTCATTGACTTTAACGAATGCTCAACTGTACTGTATTTAATTGTACAAATGGTGTACAGCTTTATGTCTTTAGTGCCATTTGTAAACCACAGGTTTGTAAAGATTTGTCGAATTGCAGTTGTACTATAAATGTTATACGAGACCAAAATGTGTGTAGTACCTGGGGGTAGTTTCACCTACTATAATTAAAAACGTGACTGATCATAGTAGTTAACACCAATATTCATTTCTATGAAAAAATCTCAGTCAGATGTTGCATTTTTACGGCCATAAAGTTGTATGATACGAGCATACTGCCAGTGGTGTGATGCGTGCAATTATTCATGTCAAATGGGTGGCTGTTGGTGTGAAATGCAGCTGTGATGTGTGTAACGGGATATGGTGTAGAATATTTGATGAATCTGACCAGTAATGAAGATAGACACCTAATTCTATTTTGGTATGAGAGGTCCATGGGAACCTGTCTATACCAACTTAACTAATGCCTCGCCTTTTGTGAACAATGTACAGTGTAACAGCGTGTGCAAACTCAGTATTCTTCAGGGTATTGCTAGGACTGGTTTGACTGGAATGTTCTGTTCTTTCAGGAATGGTTGGCTACTTTACAAGTTGATGGCTACAACTTGAATGTAATCATTTATACATATGTACAGTTGGTTGGGCGTGAAATATTGTTTTCATGGATTTTGTTAAAAGTAGAGTTGGGTTTTGCCTGCTTCATCCACCATGGGCGTTTTCTACTAATCTAGATATTATTTATTTTGGTTGAGTGCGTGTGCAGGGAATGAGGAAATGTTTGACACTAGCTTTGTGATTGGAAATGAGAATGCTCTTTTGATAAAATGTAAATAAATGTTTTCATAAAGTTGACATGCAGCTGTTTCCTTTTCTGTAGACTACCAGGTACCAACAGCAACATACGCACGCACGCACGCACACGCACGCACGCACGCACGCACGCACACACACACACACACACACACACCGATATAACAGATGATGACTTTTTACTCAATTAGGAAAATAATGTCACAATTAGTGAAATTAAGTTTCATACAGAAACACAAATAAGGTAACCAGAGTTGTTAGGCCAAATAAAATAATACGTCTCTGGTAACCTGTCCGACCCTAGTATTTCCGTGCGACCCTATACATCTTTAAAGAAAAATATTTGTTCCCCCAAAATGTCCAGACTTGAGCTTCAGAGCCATGGGAAATATTCTATACAGCCTTCTAATGAAACCTATGATGAAGGGTAGTCCATCGTGGGTCACATCGTGTGAAACAACTTGATGATTGTCTGCTTGCGTATAAGGACCACCTTAACACTCAAAACACTGCAGCAGTAGAATAAAAAATTTACTCACCCCCCTCCCCTTCCCCTCCATAGATCAGGAAGTGACCTTGGAACACCGTCAGATGACGGTATTCACAGTGAAACTATGTTGTTCAATTTAAAATAAAACGAGTGTATTTTTAACATGATGACAGAGCTTTCTTTATCACATTAAGATACATCTAGCAGTACTTCATTTTCATTGAAATGTATAAATTTACTATAGACTGACGAAAATAAAATATTACAATAGGCCTGCCTACTCTGTCTTTTCCCGCAATAAAATGTTTTAACAAAATAAAATGTTTTTCCTACCTTCCTACCCTATTTTTAAAATGGTGTTACCAGAAAAAGAATTATACTTATTTTGGCCTTATAGAAAGTTGGGAAAAAAAACCACTGAAATAACTCGAGAAATAAATTTAATTTCTCAAAACTTGTTCAATGTTTTGCAGAATCATATTTGCTTGTTATACATTGCATACATACATACCTATCAGTCAGAAATATAGTATCATTTAATTTTGATGGGGTCACACATTTTTTTAACCAAAATAATTATTAATGAAATGTAAGATATGGGAAAACATAAATACTATTCATATCAGTATTACAAGTTGTATGATCAGTGTATCCATGGATAATGATTTGCTGAAACAGGATTTATAACTAGGAGCACCATCCAAGTGCAAGTTTTGGGGTTAATTCATTGCTGGTATCTCTCATTGCTAGCAAACAATGAATAGAACAAAGTACAAGTGATTTTGCTCATGTTTGTGCATTGCTTGAGATAATGGCGAAAGCCAGTGCAGTGACTGCATATCCTGGCTATACACATGTAAAAGCATGTGTATAGCCAGTAAGTCACAAAATGATTTATGTTGTATGTCTATTTCACAGTTTACTGGTCATCACTCATCAGGTAAAAGTGATTGATTGTTTCTTGCCATAAGTATCTTGTTTCTTGAATGACCTTATTGTAATCATCATTATGGAAAATAGTTTCTGTCTTATTAACATTCATTCTGACACTTAATGTTCATTTGTCACCTAATTTTCATTGTTATGTTTCATGTGGGCCTCTGGGGCATACCTGGGGGTTCTTAATTGTTGTTCGGAAACCTCAGACATCTCAAACTACTTGGCAACATACAATGTTGTTGAAAGGAAAGTTAGTTAAGACTCTTCTAGCAAACAACTCGGGCTTTTCCAGGATATATGACCCCCGGTCAAAACAGGTCAATCATGGTAAATTAAACTACCATCATCATAATGTTTTAAACAACGGTATGATGTTTATAATTTTACAAACATGAAAACCGTGATAATTTAAGTGAACAAAATATTTTGTATACAGGTAAATTGATATATAGTCTACATAGGATGGTTTACAATTTCATGCGTTCCGATAAATAAATGCGATATTGACCACAGTGCAGCCTGCAGAATGATGACCGTTAGTTCATCTTCCGCAGTCGGATGAACCTACTCTCTGCTGCATAAGTCACTGCAACATTCCACAAGGCCTGTCTGGCAAATGAATGAAAGTTTCAATTGTAATAAGCGTCATCGCGAAAACAGACGGTTGCAGCAATGTGTATTTTGTCGGCATCACGGCGCACATCAATGTGGTGAATATTCAACTCCAGGGACAAAAATATCTCATCAGTGAGATTTGTCGGTTTGTTGCCGCGTTCGAAATACTGAATTATTGACAGTATTGTGAGACTTGTAAATGCAGAACCATATAATATAATGTCAAGTACAACAGTTTACCTGTAGTCACTATACTGTTTTACTTATAAAATAAAAACTACTGACATAGAATAAAAAACACGTATACGGTTTACAGTTTTTAGATTAAAAATATCGCGTTAGCTTTAATATTTGTTGACCTACATTCGCTGATCGACACACGGGTCGGAGTGTGCGCGGTGACGTCGTTTTCCCTGGTGCGAAGTCGCGGACATTGGTGGCGGTGACAGCGATGTGTGATTTGAAATTTCCCCCCACTCACGCATAATGGTCGCAGGTTTGGGCTGGCTCATCATTGCACGGCAGGGCTGTTTGTCGTGCAAACACCCCTGGCAAATCCCCTATGCGAAGTATGGAAGTTAGCCCAATCGAACTAGATTATTGACTTCCGGAGTCGCAACTGCCTCACCCGTGAAAACAGCTCAAATACCCGCCCATTTTGAAGATACATGTTTTTGGAATTCCAGTATAAAGATCCGTCCGTCCAATCCCACGAGCAGATGAATTAACGGTTGTGTATTTTTGAATATTTGCTTCTTCTGGTACATCATAAAAGCAGTCATAGTCATTGGATGTAGCACTTCCGACTCTTCTGTATATGCCCGGTCCGTCCCACCATTGCTAACTAAGCAACAGCCACTATATGGTCTTCTCTAGGGCTGAAACACCCCATTTGCTTGACACCATGAAACTTGACGTTTTGATGGGCACTGATACTACTACTTAGTATTGATTGTCCGACGAAATCCAACAACGCAACATAATTATTGTCAGACATGTCGACCATCTACGGGAAGGATGGAGGCAGGAAAGAAGGTGGTTGTATTCAATGCGGTTCGTAACATTCTGAAGAGAGAAACTTAGTATGTCCAGTAACTGAGAGATCATAATGAGAGGGGGTGAAATAGGTCAATTACAGCTCTACACAAACAGGACGTACGGAGAGAGAGAGAGAGAGAGAGGGGAGGGGAGGGGAGGGGAGCGGGAGAGAGAGAGAGAGAGAGAGAGAGGGGGAGGGGGAGAGCGGGAGAGGGAGAGAGAGAGAGAGAGAGGGGGAGGGGAGAGAGAGGGAGAGGGGGGGGAGAGGAACTAGTCTAAAAAGTGGAATAATGCAAAGTCTGGATATTGTTCTGAAAGGCTGTTTTGATTTACAACATGTTGAGGGAGGGAGTTCCAAAGTCGAATAGTACTATTCTTCTGATTTAGTCTGCTGTCTTGGATTCAAATTCTAAGCCAGAACATGGCACCACGGGAGCGTCGTAAAGGTAATCGAAATGAGTGACTCGATCCGTGTCAATGACCGCGAGCGCGGGGGTGAATATTTTAATTCTGGTCGAGCGAGACCGGTTATAAAAACTGGCGTTCTTATTTACATTCCGCAGCCATTTATAATAGATACACACTGAAACATGTTTTGTTTGACTTTGAGCGATGACATGGCAGATAAGCCAACTATTCCGAGAATTATGTAACATTACAAAATACGCGCTGCGTAAGCGTAGACGTAGTAACACATTGATAAATTGGCGGGTAGGCCCTTTCAAAATACGATTCTCACATTTTTACTTATCAAGTTGTATTACACGTATTAGCAACCACACACATAATACACGCTCTGATGTTACATCGATTAATGCACACATAAGACTAAGTAGAACAAAGCACGCACGGCATGCGCTAGCAACAACTGGCACTATATGATTATGCGGCATAAATATTCGTGAGCGGCGGAATAGCTTTGGCCGCTTGCTGCGGTAAACTTTACCAACATGATGTGAGTGGACTGCAAAAACGATCGAGCTATGAAAATCACGTCTAAGGTAAGCGATGTGCTCCTAGTTACTTACAAGCCAACGTTTTCATGACATGCACATTTACACCTCTATTTTAATTGGAAATTGTGTCGTTTTGCAGCTGCTTCGTTCGCGTACTGCTGAGCCCCTTGACTCCGTTTTATATTTGGATCTTTCAAACTTGAACCTCGGTGAGTTGACAGTATGAATTGTGATCGTCATGGGAGTTTGGTTTGTCATCGTCATGGTTGACCAAGCATGTCACCGCCTCCATTAACTGTCAAATGCAGTAGCTTAAGTGTGAATGGTTTGTGCTTTACTGATTAAGACATGACAACCACACGACACGCGTAGCGCTGTAGCCGGCAAGGCTAGTAGTACTCAGTGAGTAGTTTACTGAGTACTAGTACTAGTACTGGTCTCAGGTGGTTTCCACCAAACAGCCTAAAATTGGGCTAACGCAGGAGTTGTCCTTCTCTAGAATTAGTGAGTCCACTACAGGTTACACATGTGGGATCTTTTACTTCCCCGGCATAGAGTCTAGACACCAGAGATAGAAGGGACCACCGGCTTTTAGTGTCTCTTCCAAAAGACACAGGCAAATGTGGGTGAACAAAACTTCCTAAGTTTCGAAATGGCGATAGGTGGGATTGACCCACCATCCCCTCGACTGACAGTCCGGCACTCTACCGCGCGACCACCACTCCCTGGCTGTATGCTGTGCTGCGTAGCACCACTACTAGCAGTAGAGTGGTATTTTTGGGGAGGGCTGCATTTTCGGTCTGTGTTTGCACATGTCCCACAAACATAAAATCGGAGCTATCAGATTGGAGCAAAATTTTAGCTGCTGCCAGACATAATTTCGGAAAACAATTGGATTTATATACATATATGCATATGCCCATATACAAGTCCTTGTCTTGAATGCCTTGATCAGTTACACAGTATTTTGGTTTGTTGCTTAGTTAGTTGGTCTATCTTTAAGTGACTAATAAATATTTTTCTATTAGACTTAAACTACAGCCTAATTTCTAGAAATAATTCTTCAAATAATGATGAAGCTAGATAATTTATTGTTGATGTATTGAACAGTACTGGACAGTGCCACTAAAATAAACAACCTCAATTTGGAACAACACAAAATTATTAAGTACTATAAAATAAAATAGTCCAATGACAGTCATGCCATACCTCCTAAATGTGCAGCCTCTGAGTTTTAATGCCTAACATGAAGACAATTTGGGTAGTTACTTTGGTTAGAATATTAAATCAAGAATGTGGTCAGTATGTATAGATCAAAGGATAATACATGTGATAAGTGAAATCATGACAATTTTGAACTTTTTAGGCATTAGCTTTAGTCAAAATTAACGCAGTTATTACCAGATATGAAGAAACAGGACAGTTTAGAGAAGAAATGACTTGTATATTGACCTCCTTCTGGCTTGCTGGTTGACTGAATAAGTCTGATTGACTTGACACTTAGTGCTGTCTGCACTTATTGTTAATAGCTGTAAAGCTATAGCCTTGAGCTGTGGCTGGGCATGTGCATGTATGAACTAATACACTTACTACTCATATCATTCATATAAAATGTAATTACTCAGTCTAGACAGTAAACATTATTGACTGTGTCTTGTCTGAAATATTTCATAACACAAACTGGAACTTGGAAGACTACCCAGAATTATGTAACCTCATGGGTGCGTCACATCCAATTATAAATTGTTTGTGGCGCTTTACAGCACGTCAGACTTTACATTAAAATCCATTGGAACAGTCCTAAAATATAAATATATGTACAATCTGTACATGGTGATATGTACACTATGTTAACTGCTAATAGAAGATTGATGTAGTAAAGTGGGTGCATATGCATCCATATGGTAGACATTTTATGACTAAAACATGTGACTGTTGAAATCCAGCAGGAGCCTTGTGTTTGATAATTTGGTTCTTCTTCCATATACTGGACTGGGCCCTTGCAGGGCATTAAATGTCCAACGAAACTTGTGGGAGGGTGGGGGTGGTGTATGCTCTCTTAAAACAAACGGTTAATTAAAAAACATTAATAAAGTTATTGTATGGTCCTATAATGATTTAAACAAATTATTATAACGTACATAGTCTCATGAAGAAATTAAAGCAGATGTTAAGGCATGAAGGCCAGCCCTGAAAGACTCTGGGCATATGGTGGCTGATAGGCTTGTGGGGAGCCTATTTCACTGTCTAAGTGTTGCAGGGAAAAAGGAATAGTAAATATAGTATGCCCTTGCATGTCGAAAACACTGAGCTCTCCGAGTTGTGGTTTAGAGGAAGCACACACTCATGTATTCACGACAATGCCAACAATAGTGAGTGTACAGAGATCAGTATATGTTGACTTGTGACATAAAAAATGACAAACCGAGAACCACACAAGTTACTATGACTTACTGCATGTAGATAACATCGTAGCGTGAAGTGCCTTGCGGCTATTGTGTAAGTGCTAAGCACAGCTTGTGCCCTTTATAAATCATGTTGGTGAATCAACTGGAAGAACAAGTCCATGCTGTGTTACACTACATCAGCTACCCTCAGTGAAGTATTTTTTCTAGTAGAGTATTAGACTGGATGCAAGACTGTTTTAAGGTTCCTTCAAAGAAATGGATATCTGGTTTCTTGGTTATTCATATTGTTTATCATATTTACCTCTCAAGAATTGTTCTCTTATTTCGGTCACATCTCACAGCCTTCTTCACCTGACTGAATTTATGGTTGTGTCAAACAGTTCCTTGTCAACAGCCCATGTGGTAATTTATAACAGTGGCAATATTTTGTAATGAAACTGATGATACAAATTAAATGAAGGTAAATCATAATAGTGTAAAGAGTTCAGAAGGGGAAGAACAGTGTATAACATTTTATATACTGGAATTAGTTGCTTAAAATGCAGCTGTATCATTAGTCAGTCATTTGTAGAATATAATATCCATGTGTAAGTCAAAGGTTGTTATCCCCACCAGGGTATGTAGAACTATGTACTACTGTAACTATGTGATCATACAGTGTGCTGGGCACAACTGTACAGTAGGAACCATGAAAATGAATATAAAGGCAAAGATACCATACATACACACCCAGTTATTTTACAACTTCCCATGTGTCCTGAGCATCAGTGGTATTAAACACCATCTGTGCTAACATGCCAAACTTGCCAGCATGTTTTATTCAATTGCAGCTTTTTGCAATTCCCTCTCTAGTTGTGCCAAGGTTTACAGCCATCCCCTGTGAGGTTTCAGTACATCTGTGGCTATAGATAAATGGCTAAACACAACCCACCCAGTCTGGTTGAAAGAGGTAACTGGAACAGATTATAATCATCACACATCTAAACTACAAGGTGTGTCCCCATTACTTGTCAGATGCCATGTCAATTAGTGTAGCAGAAACATGACTAGGGTAAATATGCCAGTCTCAGTGGAATGACTACACATTGTGGTTGTTAACTGTTAAGTACTTTCATTCCGATTTATATTTTTTATTATTTACATAATCTTTACTGAATGAGAAAATGTAAAAAAAAACAGATGTTCTCCTTTAGTACAAAATATCCACAAGGAAAAGCCATTAGCACAACTATTTATTTATATAGCACACATCAAAACACAGGAAAATTTGTTTCTGTATAATATAATTTTTTTTTCTGCTATTGAAATCTTTGCATTTAGTCTGAAACTGTCAACCCAGAACAAGTTCATCAACATAGTTATCATACCTTGATTTTTTACATCCAGGTTTAAACTCTGCATCATTTTTTTACAGTAGACTAACAATATAAATACTAAAATTATACTCAAGGTAGTTTTTTCATTCAAAGAACAAAACTAAACTAATACAGTAGTATTACTACTTAGTACCAGTACTAGTACTTAGATGAGCAAAATCACACATATTTCTTGTTTTAATTGACTAATATTTGTTTATCATACTAGTTACCTTTATTTGTTTTTTCTATTTATCCAACTATTTACTGTTTCTTATTTTAACTACCTACAATATACATAAAACTTTATTTTAACTACCTGGTACTTTATGGTTTATACAAATTAGACCGTTTAGTGAAGACTAGCATGTACAGTTGCACATGTATCCCCAGGGCAGTTGACAATTCTATACACAAACCAACAACCCCAGCAGTAATTGGATAACAAGCTGTTTGACTTTGGGGGCACTTATCAATCATCAGTTACATTTGATTTAACCAGTTGACTTAGTGCAGACTTAAAGTAAACCTATCAAGTAAACCTGTCACTGTCACAGGCCTGATACACATATGATGACATTGACGAATGCAGACACTACACACATGCCTGCTTGGGTATGTGAATGCAGGCTCTACGCATGACTGCATTCATTCTAAGCTCCACCCCTTTTTCTCATTAATTCTCGAATTCCTCTGTCAGAGCCTGATAAAAACAAGCCAATGCAAATCAGTGTCGATCAGTTTTGTGAATGACATTGAGTGATAGTGCTCTTTGTGGGACTAAATAATATACTTATGTGCATGTGAATGGGTACAGTAGTAGATCAACACTCTTTAAAAATATCCAACATTTTATTTATACAATACTGAGGTTAAACTGTAAACTTTTCATGGTACATGTATTATGTATTCCCTAGTTAGGAACCTTCTCAGAATGTTGATATTTGATACCAGACAGAATTACTTTAATTGGGGATGGAGTTTCATAGTGTACAGATAACAATAATTTCCTTTGATATCGGACATTTTGACATGATCCCTGAAGAAAGTATTTTAAGTGGCCCAGAAAACATACTGATGAGACAGTTGTTGTGACTCCCTAGAGAGTTCTGTATACTGTGAATGAACTGTTCACAGCATGTCACTTACTGTCATAGCTTTATGCAGAGACCCGTCCACCCGTCATTTGGACGGGTAAAAACCGTTGTGGACGGGTAGAAATATGGGGGGACGGGTAAAAAAATGGAGCAAAAAAAAGGTTCCACAACCATAGATGTTGTCAGTTATGCCTTAGAAGTGAGTGTAAATGGTGTCACATGTGTGTTTTTAGTCCATTTCAGGTCATCAGACACATTTTTTATTTTGTCAACTGGCTTAACAGTTAACATCCATGTGTCCACCAAACATGTGTGACTGGCAATAATTTTGTTCTGCATAAAGCCCTGCTTACTGTATTTAAGTTCCAATTTGCTAGCCTAATCTAACCACCCCCAGTATGTACCCAATTAGTAATCCTAGAAGTGTAGATTACATTATTCAGTTCAGTGTACCCTACCCTACCCCTGGGAATATCTGAGGTGAAACACATTTATCTGGCTAGTTGGGTGTTATCTCAATTTGAATAATTCTCTAAATTAGTTTTAAATGCCATTCGCTTTGATGCTTGGTTAGTTGGAATGCCAAGGAAGTGGTTAGTATATAGAAATAATTGCTGGGTGTGGCAAGGTCTTCTACTGGTCAACAACAGACTATCATTGAGTGGGCAGTGGTTTGAGTCCACCTGCTGATGTTTCAAATTATTTTTTTATGGATTAATCAGAACTGTTCCTTTTAGGGCATGAACGGCTGGCCTTGAAGTCATTCACATATGTCACAGCCGTTATAGGCCAGTTTAATGCTTACAGGGACAAAAAGTATAATTTGAGCCGTTCATTTAATGAACATATTTGATTTGTTTTACTACCAGTTGTACCAATCAATAGTATTCATTAATGTGCACAGCTAGGCTTGGATCTGTTGGTTAATCTAGTGGTCAGCTGTTTCCCTTAAACTCAATCTATTTTATTAGGTGTACTACCAGCCTTGGTTGGTCATCTGCCAGTCTTTAAGACTGGTGGACAGGTCTCTGGCTGAGCTCCATGTTCACCTATTTTTTTACCAGTTTTTTTGAAGAGACTAAATGATGCGTTTGGTTCTACCATATCTTGTCTCTGCCAGGGGAAATACAAGATCCCAGTAATCACAGAAAGCATTCAGTAGAAGGAAAACATAGGAATAACACACCACAGGCCTTTATATAGGATCACATTTTTATCAGTTCAACATTTTGTGATATGTGCATGGTAATTCACATGCAAACAGGCCAGTCGAGATTTGTATTATGGCCAGAAATAAACTATGTGACAACCATTTTCGAAGCATTTTTGACAATTGTATATAATTTTGGAAGGTTGGAAGACCTTTCTTTCACTCCTCATTTTTTTACCACCCGTCCTGTGATATTTCTATCCATCCAATATAGGTTTTACCCATCCAAATGACAGGTGGCCAGGTCTCTGTGTAAAGCTGTGCTGTTGTACCACCCTAGATATGGCTGTTTCCAGCTAAATATTTAAAGTAATTGCCACAGATTGTGCAGAACACAGACTGTCTTTATGTAAGCTCACCAATTGCTCAATGTACCACATAATCCCACTTTAGTTGAGAATAGATTAGGAGTCAATTTAGAGAGCTTTGATACTCGAGCAATTGGTCTCACAGTCACAATGCTGTAATTAGCTGGACATTAGCATTGTGGGCGGAGCTAGACTGGTGTGAGACATGTCATTGACACAGTTCTATTCACAGACTTCTAGTCTGTGAATAGAACTGAGTCCTAGTGACCTACTGTAATTTGTGACATGTTTGCTTTTATCAAATACTGTACTGAGATCAACTCCAAGAAGCATTCTAAATACAGTAGACACCTCCCTGAAGTAAATTTTATATCTCAAGTCAATAACAAAGACCTAGCCCAAGTATTGAATTATTAAATGGTATTGTCTGTTTATCTTTTGAAAATTGATACTATTGAATATTGAATTTTGAACCACCCGTTGGAAACCATATCATGTTACACATTTGGCACTGCTAATGTTGAAATCACGATAGGTATGTACAATTGTCATAATTGTGTATTTTTGGCATATTTGTCTTCCAAATAGTACTGGAAATTGCACCAACCTCAGCTGAGCAGGGCAATCCTGCACATGCTGATGGGTTAGCAATGCTATTTATACCATGAAAGTGTCCTAAAGCAAATTAACAATTCATAATCGTTGATACCCTTTTTGTATACCAGGCAATACAATGGAATGAACATTTTGAGGTAGATGTAAGAATGAAATATAATGCTGTATAAATAAGGACTGGTACAAAGTTATTCAAAGCTTGAATTAATGTATCACTTTGTTCCTCGTATAGGAGTAGTTCAGGTCTGTCTGTCTTGGGCAAATGTCATCTACTGCTTTGACTTGATTCTACCGGTACTCATTTTTACTTAAAATTGGAAAAATTTCCATCCATCCATCACTCTCTCGGAGACAGGGGACTGCATACATACATTACCAAGATGGATGGCAATCTCACACACTGTGTAGAGTCGGAAACAAACTAGGATTGCAAAAATAATATCCATAATACAGCTATGCCCATTACTACTACCCAGTGTACTGAAGTGTAGTGAGCAGCTTTTAGCAAACACAAATATTAAATTTATATTAAATTTGATTTTCTCCCATGTGATACAGAATGTATAGAGAAGCTGGGTGCCTGCCATAAGCTGACAGTGCTGAACCTGCGAGAGAACTACATTGACTACATCAACAACCTCGAGTGCTGCCCTCAACTGTGGAAAATCGACCTCGCCAACAATCAGGTGTGTAGGGGGCCTGGGTCATGATTCATCTACTGTCACGCACTGGCTGCTGGCAAAGAATGTGGACGAACACGTTTTAGTAAAAAGTTGACGTCATTTTTTCCCACGTGTATTTATTCTGTGAACAGGTAAGTGTGCTGACAAAGTACTTAGTGGCTATTTTGTTAGTGTTTGTTTGTCGGGTGATATATGTATGGTGACTGGGCGTGGAACAGGAATTTGTCTGCAGTGGTGTGTGTGTGTGTGTGTGTGTGTGTGTGTGTGTGTGTGTGTGTGTGTGTGTGTGTGTGTGTGTGTGTGTGTGTGTGTGTGTGTGTGTGTGTGTGTGTTGTGTGTGTGTGTGTGTGTGTGTGTGTGTGTGTGTGTGTGTGTGTGTGTGTGTGTGTGTGTGTGTGTGTGGTGTGCGTGGTGTGCGTGGTGTGCGTGGTGTGCGTGGTGTGCGTGGTGTGCGTGGTGTGCGTGGTGTGTGTGTTTATTGGGTGGGTGGGGAAAAGGGTGGTGGGTGGGTGGGTGGGTGGTTATTGGGTGGGTGGGTGGGGAAAAGGGTGTGGTGTGTGTGTGCGCACGCAAAACAAACTGTGCGTGCATGCATGTATGATTATGTGTGTGTGTGCATGCATGTGTGTATGAGTGTGTGTGCATGTGTGCGTGTGTTAAGCATACATGTTTGTACACATTTGTGTGTCCCTTTGGCCAGATACTTCCCAGAGAAGTTCAGATGTGTTCAGTTAAACAGGTCTCACAGGGAGTAAATTTCAAACACCTGTAGCTGTGAATGGATACCTTCATGTTGATGTGCTCATTCACATATTTATATTTATATTTATGTGGTTATATGTACATTTATATGATGCAGTCTTGCATGCATGAGTGAACTCACAGGTGTTTCCAAAACTTTACGGTCAAGAGCAACAGTTGTATCATGTAACAAAGTTCACTGTCCTAATAAACTATCACAGCTTATATTGCAGCTGTGGGTGTACCTTTTATGTAGTTGTTACCTGTAGATGATGATGATGACCTGTAGAGAAAACTCAGTAATTAATATTTACAGCTATAAAGCTGTAAAAAGGTCCAGTAAAACATTGAGGACATTCCTGAAGTGATACAGACATAACAACATTGTCTTGGGACAATTGAGTATTTAATTGGGAAAATATGAATTGTTCCCTTAATTTTTAATGCCAGCAAATCAGGGACTAATGCAGTCATGACAAGTTCCTGGAAATGTTACAACGTTAGATAGCTGCAGTTGATAGTTGTGCCCCAAAAACCCTTTAGGCATGATGTTGCAGTGGTAGCACTTACAAATTTATTACCTGTCCAAATTATGGGTTGAAACAGTTCTATTCTGATCTGGGTGACTCAGCCAAGGTGATGAGTTTCATAAATTAAGATCTTATGAACGCCAAATCAATTTGTTATGGTCTCTGTTCACATATGATGAAATAAAATGGGTTGACACAATTCCTTTCCGATCCGGCTGACTCAGCCGAGACGATGAGTTTCACAAATTAAAATCTAAGGCATGCCAAATAAATTTTTTGTCAAGAAGTTCTCTGTTCACGTGATGAAATAAAATGGAATGCATTTGTTGCTCGTTTTTCAAAGCAAATGACACTTAGTTTTCATTTTGCAGAATGTCCAGTGATGTTAGATTAATCTGTCTCGTTGACTATTTCAGCATTTCTATAACAGCTCTTGACTGCCAGCTGCTTGAATTGCATATATGACTGCCCAAATGTCTTATTGATATTTTGATGACGTCACGTCACTGTTGTGTCCGTATTTCTCTGTCAGTGTCACACAATAGAGAACACATCTTACACATACTAATGAACCTGTGTAACCGTCTGTGTCAGTTGCCAGGCTACATCGTCTTTTTTTGTTTGGCTCAGCACCACAGTAATAAGAGCATCAATGTATTAATTGACACTACCAAAGTGAAAATCATCCTGATGCCATTTCAAAACTTGATAGATTTAATTCACTGAGTTACTGTAGTTCAGTCAACTGTATAAATGAATTCCTGATTATATCTAGTTGTCAATGTTTATGACTATACAATAATTGAAATATGTGATGAAAACTTCCCAGAAAAATAAATATTTTGTTGGAATGAACAGGTTAGTGAGGGGTGATAAAGGGGCTGATCCTAAGGACAGGACACTGACATTTTCAAGTTTTTAGCTAGACATTTTCAGATGATGTGCCTGGGTAAGTTGTTGTTTTGTTCTCAGTTGATTGAGCGTTGTTGCAGGTACGTAACTTGGAGGGATTCTCGCGGTTCCTGGCTCTTGGCTCACTCATCCTGTGCAACAATAACCTGTCATGGAACTCCCTCGCAAAGATCCGACACATGCACATCCTCGAACTCAGTCTCCATGGCAACCCGGAACTCGAGTGCACAGCCTACTGTAAGCGGCAGAGTTGATTTATAATTTCTGTTTCTTACTTTATATATTGGAAGTACCTTTCAAATATATATATATTAAGATTCTTATGCATTTGTTCAACAGTATACAGCGGCTCAATCATGGGATGGTTGTCATTTAATTAAAATATGCTGATCATGGCCAGGTTATAACTGACCAAGATGGTTGACACAGACATCTACTTGAAAAGAAAAAGCAGTCACCTAATATATAAGTTGAAGGCAGTCTGGTGAAATAGATCAATTTATTTAGGGAAAACAATTTAAATGTGAAAGTGCAGTTACTGCAGTTTTGCAGAATTTGATAAAGCTTGATACAGATATCTTAACTACCCCTGGGGTAGGTAATTTGTACCAATTTAAAACTGCTTATTCATCTAGTTCACATATTGATGGACAAACACATTAATGAACAGCTTAAAATTATGCAAAACTGCGTAGACGTTTGAGACAGTTACTTATGTCAGTTATACATGCACAATTCACACAGCCATACTTGAGACATTGTTGAGAGGATTGTGCACAATAATTATGATTGGTAACGCTTCATATATGAGTAGTTGTCTGACTTCCACATGTACCTGGATCCATGCCTGGCTGTCTCCAAAACTGGCCACAGTTGGTGAAAAGGGATTAGATTGATAGAGTGAGTAATCACCTATGACTGACTGGCCATTTCCTGTGTGGATAATCATATAAGAATGGGTCCTAAGTGAGTCTATGAAGTCAGTTCCTAGCTGCTAGGCTTTCAGAAGCCAACCATTGCAGTTGCGCCTCAATAGATCACAAATCCCGCGCTAGGAGTCAATATGTGTGGTACTTAACCAAGATTGACAGTGTAGTCAAGGTAGAACCCACCATGAATAGCCCAGGTAGATGTACAAATGCTGTGTATGCACAAAAGCTTATTCATTTTGCCCATATGAAAATCAGTCAGCTAGACATCAAAACCTAGGCCTGGATTGCTTTGTCTGTGGCAAGCTATTTGAGAAATAATTATTAAAAAGGTGATCATAACAGTGTGTGCCAGTCCATTTGAAAGTTGACGTACTGTGAGGAAGGTTCGTGAAAGTTTTGTGAGAGGGTTTAACCAAACTACTCAGAGGAGGGGAGGTAACAAGCAGTAAAGACTATAATTTTGTAGAAGCATTTTCACTTCAGAATAAGTATATGTTTATTTACACTGCAGCAAACATATTCACTTCAGGCGTTATAATAAGGTTACGTTTATTTGTCCCAACAGCAAATATAAATGATGAATAAAATTAGCTATTCAGAAATGGAAGATAAATCCATATGTTCAACTGTAACTCTAAACAGTATGCAAAACGAAGTGAATAAACAGTCTGCAAAATAAGACACATAGCAGATATACACACACAAAAGTTGGCTAAAGGGCAGGAGTCTCCTACCAAATTACTGGTGTAGGAGCTACTCAACTCACTAAGCCATATGTGTACATTTGGGTTATATGACACCGTAATATGACAGTGACAAATTATTTTAGAAGTCAATAAACGTTAATTTCTGCAGAGAAAATAAACATTGTTAAATAAATTTATACCCTGCTGATGCTTATACTGGCAGAGACCAGAGCTTGTTTGCTACAATAAATAAACAAGAGTTATTGTTGTTGATAAAGGTCATTTAATAAATGTACTAAAAACTCCTCAAGACAGTATAGATACATTTAGAAAATGACAATATTAGCAAAGGTGGGGTGTTAAAACAATGTTTTCCCCACCCGGCCTCTTGTAACTGAGGCCCAACTCCCACAACATTTAAAAATAAATTTAATATAATAATTTTTGGGACAGTGTGTCATATGTATTTCCTATCACATGTTCTTTCATTATTTTCACGGTCATTTAACCTCTCATATACCAACTGGAGGTGCATTTAGAGATGTAGTTATGTAAAGACGGCGTCACTGGTAATTCCTGCATTACCTGGACATGTTTAGTACGCCACTGGTGACTGCAGAACACATAGAGTCGACAGAAGCAAGTGTGAAATAAAAAGTATGTTGTTGAAAGTGCATATCACCTTGCACACTGTGTGGACTGTTGCTTGAGGAATGAGTGTAACTGAGTATGTATATAGTTACACAACATAGCCAGGTAACTGAGTATTCATCTTGCTTTTCTACACTGAGTGTTTTTTTTGTGATTGGCTTTTTACCAAGAAAAGTCTGGAATATATACGTTGTGTTCAGTTTTGAGGCATATATCTTGGAAAATGTGAATTAATTGTTTGTGTTGTTTTGTTTATATTTGACATCTTGTTTTATTTACACTGCAGTGTTGCTTAAGTTTCTTTTGTATTTAGATCGCTTCCATGTCATTGACTGCCTGCCTCACATATGGACGCTAGACGGCAGGGTGATCACCTGTGAGTAGTCTGACTGTCTGCTTGTGTGTGCGTGCATGCATGTGTGCCTTCACGCGTGTATATGGGTACGTGTGCACACATTCATGCTGTATTGATCTGTTCCACTGTATCGTGTGTTACGTAAGCATGACGCCATCGACTACGGAATTTAACATGTATGAATGGTGACAAGTTCACTGAAGTAAACGTGTTCATGCGTGCATGTATGATAGTGTGCATGCATGTGTAAGTGTGCATTATTCACAATGATCAGTACTTGGAATTTCAGTTTGTATGCAGACAAACATACTGGCTCATCAGGATAAATGTAAAAACCCACACATAATAATGATAATTGTACACGTGATAGAGTGATACAAATTAGGTAATACTGAACAGTTGAAAGTATAACAATAATTTGTTTAACTTTGTCAGTTTTGTTAGTAATGTGAATAAAGCAGGCTGGAAGGATACTTTTGTACTGTTGATGTAGTCTTATACAGCTACATTGTGTAATGTGGAGCTTAAAATATATTAAAGCTGGGGTGACTGTTCTTCTACATGGAATTAGCTCGCATAGTACTTTTTAAGACAAAAATTCTGCTGTATCGAGTGTGGGAAAATGGACAATAAAAAGTATTGCAGTTAACTTTCCCTGCTTTGGTGATATTGCCAGTAAAACTTGTTTTGAAACTGGCTGTATTGTTTGCTGTTTGGGCATGCTCCCGTTGTGTATTTGAAACGATAAATATTGTCATGAATATTGTGGGCTTACTAAGGTCACTAGGTAAAACTTGGCGTACTTCTGAAGGCATTGCATTCAGAAAAACCTAAGAACAAACATTGTCCTTGTAACAACCTGCATTGTTGCAAAGTTTGAAATGTTGTGCATTGTTATAGACAAATGTCCCGTGATATTTGGTCACGTTCTCCTATTTCAACCAACTCACTTGTTCATTCTCAGTGGACTGATGTCGTAGTAGATATGTGAAGTGAGTAAGAGAATTCACCTGTGATGTCAATTGATGAGAAATGTAAAGACCAGTAAAGAGAAACAGCTTGTCTCCTAAGCTACATGTATGGCCTGTTTAATGCACGACTGCTGCCGTCATTGCAGCCACAGAACGGGTGCAGGTGAAACAGTTCTTCCATGACTCGGCTCTTGGCAAGAACCCTACGGTAGGAGGCAGGTCAACATGGCTCAAGTCACCACGTTGGTTTTAAACTAGCTCACACAATAAGTAACAAGCAGCAACAAACCTGTTAACCGTTAATTGTGTGACGATAATATTAACATTTTAAAATCAGTTCTTACCATAGCTTTATGCAGAGACCCGTCCACCCGTCATTTGGACAGGTAAAAACAGTTGTGGATGGGTAGAAATATGGGTGGACAGGTAAAAAAATGAAGGAGCAAAAAAATCAATATTGTCAGTTATGCCTTAGAAATGAGGGTATATGGTGTCATATGTGTGTTTGTAGTCCATTTCAGGTCAGACACATCTTAAAGTTTGTAAACTGGCTTAACAGTTAACATCCATGTGTCCACCAAAATATGTGTGACTGGCAATTAGTTGATCCTGCATAAAGCCCTGGTTCTCACTGAGCATTGAGTTTCTGGTGTCCAGACACAACCGTTAAGTTCCTGTTCAACTGAATGTAATACAACAGTCTCACTGTGCAGTAAGTCTGCTGATCAGCGAATAACTGTAACTAAGTACTATTGTTACGATGAACATGTCAGTCCTGTGTAAAGTATTGTTTTCCTGCTTTCAGTGATGTTTCACACTAAATGATCTTTCACAGTAATTCTCAAAGAATCCATGTGGTTTCGAGACGCGGCATTTCACAGTCTGTGGCGCCATCTTGTGTTGCAGAGACACAAGCTTGTGAGTCGACCTTTCACCCCAACCGCACTCAAACAGATACGGCAGAATGGCGTGTTTGGAGAACGGGTATGTATCCAACACAGCCTCACGCTGGTACAGCAGTCATGAATACATACAGACAGGCATATGTAGTAGTTACATATATCTTCCAACTGTTATTCCAACTTTTATCAAAGTAACTAAATCGACCATTGTCTGAAATATAGGTTAAAATGTTGTATTTTCTTGTTATTATTCTCTATAAACCAATTTTATTATTTTGTAGTTACTAATAATAATTTGTCAGACCTGAAATGATTACAATTTTGCAAATTGTAATAATTTGTTATTTATCTTTCAGACAAAGCAACTTATGTTGTCGTTTCCTGAGGGTGGTGTGCGCAACAGCGGTAAGTTTTGTTGTTTGTTGTATTAATAAATAACTTGAGAAGTCGTAGTTTTGCCAGCAACACTAGTGACTTGGCTTGATGGTAATTTAATAACCCCTTTACCCACTCCTCACAGAGGCAAATGTTGGGAATTTTGACCAAATTCATGGACATGAAAATAAATGTTGTGAGTACATGCTGACTTAAAGGGTATGTATTGGGTAAATTTGTTTCTTTTTTATTACATGTATAGAATATAGTCTGAAAATGATACCAGCAATGGTAAAATAATTTAAAACCCAACCAATTTTGCACTTTTGTTAGTATTATACTTGTATCATAATCATCACCATAGTTCTCATACATTTTTAACAGTGCACGAAGACCTTTTGCAGACGATGAACATAGCATGAGGCGATTAATTTTAGATATGCCCATTCTACAACCTACGGGTATACTATTCAGATCTTGACTAAGTCCATCCATTATATACACAAAAGGATAATGGGAAACAAACCTGTCACATTTAATATTCTACTAAACGTGGCAAACAACAAATGGTCAATATGGAAAATATTATTACGGGCTCTAAGATTATTTTACGATACAAATCACAAAGTAGATTTCTATGTTGGCCATTTAAATCCAGTGTATTCTCCGTCTGGGCTGAAGATTTTTTCCTTAATCTTGTTGATCACACATGAGGGCAGTGGAAGCCAGTTGTCATGCCCAACTACACCCCAGCACCATCTGACCAGTTGTCTATTTGCTGTATGCAGGTAGATTCTGAAGAAATTCATGTTTCTCTGTTACTGTCAATAAAATGTTAATGTGTAACATTTCTTGCAACATATACTGTGTTATGCGATATTTGGATTAGGGTTATGTATCATGACTATTTCATGTTACTAATGGTTAAGCTAGGCAAATAAAATGTTGATACTGGTGGCGATACTGCAAGTAAGCAACATCCAGCTCCCATAATTTAGGCAATCCTGGATGCTGTCATGAATGTTACATGTGAAGGTCGTCTCGGATTTTAATTTTGACCGTTTATATCAATAGGTTTAATCATAGTTATGCCAATCTGATTAAAACACCACAACCTGATGACAGCAGCACAAAAAACTATTACATCACATCTGTCAATCGCTGACTTTAATCCGAAAGATATACGCGGTAGCCTAGCCCTAGCTTGGTATAGTGTCAGTAGCTGTTAAGTTGCGAGTCGCCGCTACGGTAACTTAGCATCGCCCGGTAAACAGTTCTTTTCTGTAACGTATTTACAACACAAAGAGTGATCATTATATGCTAGATATATGAATGATCGTTGTTAACCATTTTAATGATGCTTAGAATAGAACAGATGTGTATAACTGAACGAACCAATCCATGTTTTCAACTCGGTTGCGTTGATCAACAAGCCCGCTGTCGCTAGCAGGCTCCGATGATTTCGGCTCATTTCCGTCAGATTCTTTCTTGTTGGGCTCATACTGATGACCCTGTACACCTGTGTGGGTGACAAACTCTTCTGACTGTTCCTAATCAGATTGAATAGTGCAATCGTCTGAAGATTCAGACAGATCGGACATCATGGTGGATTAACGGCGAGATTATGTGGATGGCTTTGTGGATTAGCGGAATGTTCTACATCACGGTATATCGGGTTGTTTCCGGAGCGACCTCGGGGATTTCTGTGGAAAGTTGCGATTTTTTATTTAATTTATCGATTTTCAATTAGATAACAGATGCTATGGCGAATGATATTGATAGACTGGGGAACAACTACAAGGACTGGACATATTCCCAAAAATTATGTCTTTGACGCTACATACCCTCTAAGTGACTAATAAGTCAGTTTCTGTTATTACTGGGTAGGTCAGATATGTAAAAAAATATATATTAGTAAACATTTTAGTTAAGGCAATATATAGTCTGCTGAATAAAGTCGAGGAATTGAAACATTGTGCATGGACCCAAAGTTTGCATTGAAGATAAAGTCTACATTTAATTGGTGGTACCTTTATAATATACACCAAAATCAGGGCTAGCGTTTTGGAGTATTTATTTAATATGTAGATTGTAACTGGGTGGGTCAACAAGAACCCATGGTCATTCTTTGGGTCAGAAAACATTGTGTGTAGGTAGCATTGTGAAAGTTTAGCATGGATGTTGAGCACAGAGGTTTGGTATTGTTTATTGTTACTGTCATTACCCAGAAGTAAGGTGTATGTTTGTCGCAGACATGGACTACCGCCGACTGGGCTACCTCGGCTACAACCTGCAGGAAGACCTGCTCATAGAAGGCCTCGAGTCAGAGAGGTAAGACGGGGGGAAAGGTTTAGGGTCAAAGAGGGCCTCGAGTCAGAGAGGTAAGACGGGGGAAAGGTTTAGGGTCAAAGAGGGCCTAGAGTCAGAGAGGTAAGACGGGGGGAAAGGTTTAGGGTCAAAGAGGGCCTAGAGTCAGAGAGGTAAGACGGGGGAAAGGTTTAGGGTCAAAGAGGGCCTAGAGTCAGAGAGGTAAGACGGGGGAAAGGTTTAGGGTCAAAGAGGGCCTAGAGTCAGAGAGGTAAGACGGGGGGAAAGGTTTAGGGTCAAAGAGGGCCTAGAGTCAGAGAGGTAAGACGGGGGAAAGGTTTAGGGTCAAAGAGGGCCTCAAGTCAGAGAGGTAAGACGGGGGAAAGGTTTAGGGTCAAAGAGGGCCTAGAGTCAGAGAGGTAAGACGGGGGAAAGGTTTAGGGTCAAAGAGGGCCTAGAGTCAGAGAGGTAAGACGGGGGGAAAGGTTTAGGGTCAAAGAGGGCCTCGAGTCAGAGAGGTAAGACGGGGGAAAGGTTTAGGGTCAAAGAGGGCCTCGAGTCAGAGAGGTAAGACGGGGGAAAGGTTTAGGGTCAAAGAGGGCCTAGAGTCAGAGAGGTAAGACGGGGGAAAGGTTTAGGGTCAAAGAGGGCCTCGAGTCAGAGAGGTAAGACGGGGGAAAGGTTTAGGGTCAAAGAGGGCCTCGAGTCAGAGAGGTAAGATGGGGGAAAGGTTTAGGGTCAAAGAGGGCCTAGAGTCAGAGAGGTAAGACGGGGGGAAAGGTTTAGGGTCAAAGAGGGCCTAGAGTCAGAGAGGTAAGACGGGGGAAAGGTTTAGGGTCAAAGAGGGCCTCGAGTCAGAGAGGTAAGACGGGGGAAAGGTTTAGGGTCAAAGAGGGCCTAGAGTCAGAGAGGTAAGACGGGGGGAAAGGTTTAGGGTCAAAGAGGGCCTAGAGTCAGAGAGGTAAGACGGGGGGAAAGGTTTAGGGTCAAAGAGGGCCTCGAGTCAGAGAGGTAAGACGGGGGGAAAGGTTTAGGGTCAAAGAGGGCCTCGAGTCAGAGAGGTAAGATGGGGGAAAGGTTTAGGGTCAAAGAGGGCCTCGAGTCAGAGAGGTAAGATGGGGAGAAATGCTTAGGGTCATAGAAGGCTTTGAGTCAGAGAGGTAGGACTCGCGAGAAACACTTAGTTAGACTCAGAAGGTTTTTGAATCAGAGAGGTAGGACTTGAAACACTTAGGTCTGTTGGCTTACTAAGTGTTTACGTAATTGGTACTTACTATTCTGTCTATCACTTTTACTGCCATTTTCATCATGAGTTCCTTCCAGGTAGTACTTGCCTTCCTTCTTAACTTCTGCATCTAAATGTTATCATTTATTTAATTTATTCATGATATTTCTAGGCACTCGTCATTCCCCTTCCTGTGGCAGTTCCGAACAATTCCTTGGTGATAAAGGATTTTCTCTTCTTGATTTCCTTGTCGAGTGGCATGAGTTTGGTCCTTTGCAGAGAGTGTTGTGGTTTAATTACAAAGCTAGATTAATTTGTCTTGTCAGGTAAATGTCATATCATTTAACAAGATTGAAAAAATCAGCTTGTCATCCTAAATAGATTTGACATCATATCAGTATCAGTATCGACTTCCTAGACATTTATATTTGTCATGTTACCTACCTAATTAATTTTGGCTTATGCTGGTTGCTAGTGTGACATGTATAGGAGTAATACTTGCTGAGGAGTGGTGTTTATACGGGCGTGTAGGAGTGATGTTTGTGTAGTAGAAGTTGTTTTTGTAGTAGTGGTATTTGAATAGTAGTGATGTTTGTGTAGAAAATCAGTTTGTGCAGGTATGATTTTTATGTAGTGATGATGTTTCTGTAGGAGTTATATATGTGTAGGAGTGATGTTTGTAGGAGTGATGTTTGTGTAGGAGTGATGTTTGTGTAGGAGTGATGTTTGTGTAGGGTGATGTCTATGTTGGAGTGATGTCTGTAGGAATGACGTTTATAGGAGTGATGTTTGTGTAGGGGTGATGTATGTGTAGGAGTGATGTTTGTATGAGTGACGTTTGTGTAGGAGTGATGTCTGTGTATGAGTGACGTTTGTGTAGGAGTGATGTCTGTGTAGGAGTGATGCATGTGTAGGAGTGATGTCTGTGTAGGAGTGATGTCTGCAGGAGTGATGTCTGCAGGAGTGATGTCTGTAGGAGTGATGTTTGTAGGAGTGATGTTTGTGTGGGAGTGATGTTAATAGGAGTGATGTCTGTAGGAGTGATGTCTGTGTAGGAGTGATGTCTGTGTAGGAGTGATGTTTGTAGGAGTGATGTTTGTGTGGGAGTGATGTTTATAGGAGTGATGTCTGTAGGAGTGATGTCTGTGTAGGAGTGATGTTTGTGTAGGAGTGATGTTTGTGTAGGAGTGATGTTTGTGTAGGTGATGTTATGTTTGGAATGATGTCTGTGTAGAATGACGTTTATAGGAGTGATGTTTGTGTATGGGTGATGTTTTTAGCAGTGATTATGTTAGGAGTTAGAATGTTTGTAAGAGTGACGTTTGTGAGGAGTGACGTTTTGTAGGATGAGTTGTTGAAGTGATGTTTTTGGTAGGAGTGATGTTTGTAGGGTGATCTTGTAAGTGATGTTGTGTAAGTGATAGTTGTAGGAGTGATGTTTTGGTGATGAAGTGATGTTTGTAGGAGTGATGTCTGTGTAGGAGTGATGTCTGTAGGAGTGATGTTTGTAGGAGTGATGTTTGTGTGGGAGTGATATTTATAGGAGTGATGTCTGTAGGAGTGATGTCTGTAGGAGTGATGTCTGTGTAGGAGTGATGTTTGTAGGAGTGATGTTTGTAGGAGTGATGTTTGTGTGGGAGTGATGTCTGTGTAGGAGTGATGTCTGTAGGAGTGATGTTTGTAGGAGTGATGTTTGTGTGGGAGTGATGTTTATAGGAGTGATGTCTGTAGGAGTGATGTCTGTAGGAATGACGTTTATAGGAGTGATGTTTGTGTAGGGGTGATGTATGTGTAGGAGTGATGTTTGTATGAGTGACGTTTGTGTAGGAGTGATGTCTGTGTATGAGTGACGTTTGTGTAGGAGTGATGTCTGTGTAGGAGTGATGCATGTGTAGGAGTGATGTCTGTGTAGGAGTGATGTCTGCAGGAGTGATGTCTGCAGGAGTGATGTCTGTAGGAGTGATGTTTGTAGGAGTGATGTTGTGTGGGAGTGATGTTAATAGGAGGATGTCTGTAGGGATGGATGTCTGTGAGGAGTGATGTCTGTGAGGAGTGATGCTGGGAGTGATGTTTGTGTGGGAGTGATGTCTTATAGGAGTGATGTCTGTAGGAGTGAGGTCTGGTAGGATGATGTTTTGTAGACATGTTGTGTAGGAGTGATGTTTGTGTAGGGTGATTCTATGTCTTGGAATGATGTCTGTGAGGAATACTTTATAGGAGTGATGTTTTGCATATGGGTGATGTTTGTGCCAGCGATGATTATGTTAGGATGTTTTATGATATTGCCTAAGTAGGACAGACGTTTTGTAGATGACGTTTGTGTAGAAGTGATTTTGGTAGGAGTGATGTTTGTTTAGGAGTGATGTCTGTGTAGGAGTGATGTCTGTGTAGGAGTGATGTTTGTGTAGGAGTGATGTTTGTATGAGTGATGTTTGTGTAGGAGTGATGTCTGTGTAGGAGTGATGTCTGTAGGAGTGATGTTTTAGGAGTGATGTTTGTGTAGGATATTTAAGGAGTGATGTCTGAGGAGTGATGTCGTAGATGATGTCTGGTAGGGGTGATGTTTAGAGTGATGTTTGGAGTGATGTTGGTGGGGGTGATGTCTTTTAGAGTGATGTCTTAGGAGTGATGTTTGTAGGAGTGATGTTTGTGTGGGAGTGATGTTTATAGGAGGATGTCTGTAGGAGGGTGTCTGTAGGAATGATTTTGGAGTGGGTGTTTGTGGGTGATGTATGTGTAGGAGTGATGTTTGTATGAGTGACGTTTGTGTAGGAGTGATGTCTGTGTATGAGTGACGTTTGTGTAGGAGTGATGTCTGTGTAGGAGTGATGTATGTGTAGGAGTGATGTCTGTGTAGGAGTGATGTCTGCAGGAGTGATGTCTGCAGGAGTGATGTCTGTAGGAGTGATGTTTGTAGGAGTGATGTTTGTGTGGGAGTGATGTTCATAGGAGTGATGTATGTAGGAGTGATGTCTGTGTAGGAGTGATGTCTGTGTAGGAGTGATGTTTGTAGGAGTGATGTTTGTGTGGGAGTGATGTTTATAGGAGTGATGTCTGTAGGAGTGATGTCTGTGTAGGAGTGATGTTTGTGTAGGAGTGATGTTTGTGTAGGGTGATGTCTATGTTGGAATGATGTCTGTGTAGGAATGACGTTTATAGGAGTGATGTTTGTGTATGGGTGATGTTTGTGTAGGAGTGATGTATGTGTATGAGTGATGTTTGTATGAGTGACGTTTGTGTAGGAGTGACGTTTGTGTAGGAGTGACGTTTGTGTAGAAGTGATGTTTGTGTAGGAGTGATGTTTGTTTAGGAGTGATGTCTGTGTAGGAGTGATGTCTGTGTAGGAGTGATGTTTGTGTAGGAGTGATGTTTGTATGAGTGATGTTTGTGTAGGAGTGATGTCTGTGTAGGAGTGATGTCTGTAGGAGTGATGTTTGTAGGAGTGATGTTTGTGTGGGAGTGATATTTATAGGAGTGATGTCTGTAGGAGTGATGTCTGTAGGAGTGATGTCTGTGTAGGAGTGATGTTTGTAGGAGTGATGTTTGTAGGAGTGATGTCTGTGTGGGAGTGATGTCTGTGTAGGAGTGATGTCTGTAGGAGTGATGTTTGTAGGAGTGATGTTTGTGTGGGAGTGATGTTTATAGGAGTGATGTCTGTAGGAGTGATGTCTGTAGGAGTGATGTCTGTGTAGGAGTGATGTTTGTAGGAGTGATGTTTGTGTGGGAGTGATGTCTGTAGGAGTGGTGTCTGTATAGGAGTGATGTTTGTAAGAGTGATGTTTGTAGGAGTGATGTTTGTAGGAGTGATGTTTGTGTAGGAGTGATGTCTGTAGGAGTGATGTCTGTAGGAGTGATGTCTGTAGGAGTGATGTCTGTGTAGGAGTGATGTTTGTGTGGGAGTGATGTTTGTGCGGGAGTGATGTCTGTAGGAGTGATGTCTGTAGGAGTGATGTTTGTAGGAGTGATGTTTGTAGGAGTGATGTTTGTAGGATTGCGAAGGTGATGGCCCACAATGAGCGGATCCTGGAGGAGCTGTTGGCTGCGAGACAACACGACCGGTATCGCTGCGGTCGCGTGCTTCTGCTGCTTGTGGTATGGCTTACGTCACGTCTAAACAGCAAAACCTATATATTGCTAGTGCTAGTGCTACAATGACAGTCGTGCCACATTTTTTATTAACGTCTGGGATTCCATGTAGATATGTATCATATTTATAAATTATTAACTGATCCAGTCTTGATCAAATGTTGCCTTCTCTCAGGCTATGAAATATTCGTACTGAAAAATTCTGCCAGGTTTTGCACAAAGGTGGAAGTTACCAAGTGCCACCATTGATTATTTAGATTATAAAATACTGGCCTAACAATACTAAAATTCACTCTCTTGTCGAGAGTCTCCCTAGCATAAAAAGTATTTTGCTGACTGCCATAAATCTGTCAAGTTTTATACGATTGAAATGCACGTAGAAAATATTGATTTTATAAGGAAATTTCCATTTGAAGCAAGCAGTTCCATATTAAAATGGGCCATGAGGCAATATTCCAATAAATTTGTATCTGCCTGCGTCAGTCTCTTCATTTCAGTTCTGTGGGTTGAGCAAGGGCAGGGCAGGAAGCATATTTTGAGATTGGGTCTAGTGTGTTGCGATTAAAATGGAGCAAACACTGAATATAAAAACGGTTATTATTATTATTTAGGTTTCACAGTAAATTGAGATAAATAAAACTTCTGAACTACGTACCATAAAACAAAAAATGCTAATAAATGGGAAAAACAAATGGAAGGTTAAAGTTCAATTTTTTGAATTTTACCTAGCAGGCATGTTGTGTACTGGTGTGGTGTCGTTTTGTTGCAGGGTTCCCTTGAGTTTGCCATTCCTACACAACTCATGGCAGAAGCTCTCGGTGAAACAGGTCTCGGCAACTTTGGGTAAGTGCCGCAATAGGTATATATATATGTGAGCTTGTGAGGTCTTGGTGTGTGTGATGTGGGTGAAGGGGGGGGGTGAATACTCTAGCTGCTAGCTGTGGGCAGTGTTATGCACTTGCCACTGCCATAGTTAAGTCACTTTTGTGAATCATTACCTAGCTACAGCCAGTGGTGGATATTTGTGCAGTGATTGAAGCGTGGCTGAATATTTTCAAAAGAAGTCGGTATGGCGTTTGATTGAACACATCTGCCAGAGGGTGAAGTCTAAGTACAAACAGTTGTGTGAGAAACTACGTGCTCCCATATCTCGGTGATTTTGTTTTTGTGCTGTAAGGACATGCGGTGTGTATCATAAATTTGTGTAAGATCTAAAGGGTTAAAGACTGGATTCCATATTATATAAGCTGACATGTAAGTGTTGTGCTGACGTATGTGCTGACGTATGTGCTGACATGTCTGCAGTAACCTGCCAGTCATGCAGTTGTTCATGCTGCCGAAGGAGGCGCGCTGCACCATTACCTGTCTCCTGCTCAACGCCGTCAAGGTGGACAGAGACGCTGGCAAGGTGAGCCGTCACACCTACACCTGGTGGACACCTTCAGTTGATGTGTCCACCTACATCCCTGTCTCCAACACTTTCACTTGATGTATCCAGTATTCTCATTTAAGTATGACATTCATGAAGTTTCACCTTTGCACCACTTTGACAACAGCGTTATGCACACTAGATTGGTAGTGTTGCATGGCATGTCATCAATCACATTCTCGCATATAGTTGTCATTTTAAACAAAGAAACGCTTTTGTAGCCAACATTTCAAAAAAGTATGCAATAGAATGCATGGATGCTCCATTTGTCCAGCATCCATGTTCACGTGATGGATAGGGCAGTTGCAAGTCAACATGACTACATTTTGGGAGGGAACTACTTATTTACCCAAGGCTGTCTCTGTCCCACTATTTGAGCAACGCATCTTGTTTTTAGTTGTACTTTCCAAAAAACTTTCACAGTAAAATTGATTTAATTGTACCCATCCTAAGACGTATTTTATCTCTGGTGATTTATTGTTTTGTCGCACATGAAAATGGCACAGTGTAATGTTTGTGCCTCTACTTGGTGACAGCAAGGGGGCCTCAGTGACAAGATGTACGTGGCGGTACACAACGTGATGTTTCGTCTGGTGAAGAAGTCCCAGGGAGGAGTGTCTGCCTACAAGAAAGTAGTTCGGCGGGAACTGAATGCGTGAGTTGGCGTGAAACATTGACAAAGTTTACCAGTTTGCTATTTTTTTTTTTAAGAAGTAGCTATATAATGCCATTGTTGCATGTTGGACCATGCATCATGCTATCTCTGTAATGCAGTCACCTCCTAATTGTGGCCATCCTTGGATTCCTGTGAGAATGATGTATGGGAAACTAAGTTCTGCTAATACAGTCACCAGGCCAATGAGGCCATTATAAAATATTATGGTCCATTTCCAAAGATGGTTACAGCAACAGTGCTACAGGTCCTTTAGGCCACACGTTCCAAGTAAATTTAGAAGTTATAGTTGTAGATCCTCCACTTAGTGTATACAACAACAACCAGTAATGTTGCTGTCAGCACACTGTGCAGGAACCACGTCTGCATGGCCTGTACTTATGTCCAAGTGACATTGTGACTGTGACATTGTGACTGCCATTGTGACTGTGACATTGTGACTGTGACATTGTGACTGTGACATTGGGACTATGCCTTTGGTGGTTGCAGCACTAAGATGGGTCGGCGTCTAGTTGCATCTGAAGTCATACAGCTGCTGGCCTACGTGCCTAACTTCTTTGAGTTCCTCATGAATGACCAAGGTAGGAAACTCACCCTTACTATTCTCACAGGCAAGTCCCTGTTAAGAAACACTTTAAAAGATTGTGTGTATGGCATGCATGATTCGGCATATCTGTTCCATTTTGCAATGTTAATCTCAACATATAGTTATATAAATCTGCAGGTAATTCACCTGATGAAACTGGTGAAGTACGTTTGCAACAACACTGAATAAATTGTTTAAAAAGTATATTTGGAAATTTCATATTTTAATTTCGTACAGAAATCAATGCGATGATCATACTGAAGAAATATGATGTTCTAATAATAATTGAATAAATGCATAGAATAATGTTTTTGGATGATCTTACAAACAATTATTCCTGTTAAATTTGGTTGTCATATCCTGTAATGCATTGTTCAAATTGACTGCATAATAACATACGTCTGAATGAATGAATTATTTCTAGACAGTTTATATTGCTATGTGCCATCCAGCTTGAATTTTATGCGATGTCAACGGTACCATGTTAACTTACACCAGACATAGCAAATTTGGTGTCTCCCACTGGTGGATGACACTGGTGGAAACAGTAAACTACACCAGTGCCACTAGAGGGCACCACCATTTAAATGTCAGATGCATGTTTAATTAAGAATTGTTCTTAACCTCTTAAGCCCCGAGTTTCTGACGGCCTCAACACTATATGACCAGACTTGGGTTCACATAATGAATCATATCATAAAAAACTGTTCATCAGAATTATGTAAAAGTGTATATGATCTGAACCAGAAAGGAATTATCTATACATGAATGTACACATCAGTGTTGTATGACTAACTGAAATTAATTAATATTGCAAGATATAAGGTGTCTTCAATGAGTAACACAAAAACTAACACTCATACATCAATTGGGTTCTATTTTATGTCACATTTTTTTCACATTTTCATCCAAATCATCGGACATGCTAACTAAATAACAACAATTCTTGCTCATGGACATCGCTAACATGAATATAGTGAAACATCTACGATCGACTGCTAATTTGATTTTGCTAGAAAGTACCGTTTTTCTTGATAGATATATGTAAACTTAGTGTCAATCTCGATCCTGTCTACATCCGGGTATAATTTGACTAAGTATCCGCAAAACAATAGTGGCATCTAGCGATTATTGTACACACTAGTGTAAAAGCACGACACATCGTGTTTCAGGATCCATGAGGTTAAGCATACTGTGTACTTAATAGAATGAATATGGTGTATGGATGAAGTCTGTTAATTGGCAAAGTTTCAAATCTAACTGAATATTAGAATTAAAAGGAACAGTTACCTAATTTGGCATGGAATATTTGGTTTCTTTGAGTTTGGTTATGTATATACACATTTCATTATTACTTGTTTACTTATGGATCTTTAATTTGGCGCATTGGCATCGTCTCTTTAAAAAATCTGGCTGCTGATAAGCTTCAGTATTTAATGATGCCATTTATTTGACATATTGCAATAATATTATTAGTAGCATTGTTATAATGTTAGTGGTGACACTATAGCGAGGATTTAGCAACCGGTATGTGTTATTTTTTCAAATCAGATAATTTACACTATAGGTACATTTCAAAGACCATTTCAGATAAATTAATTTTATTGTGAATTTGCACTGATAGCAAAATGTGATAAATCCAAAGCATTGACATTGGCCATCTACTAATTGATCTAACATCTTCACTGCAGGTTTGCTGCAGCTGGTGCTTGTGGCGTCACCTAACGACGGAACAAAGAACAAGATCATTCGCATGCTGAAGCAGATGCATGATGGTGAGGTGAGAGAACAAGACCTTTATTACATGTTGCAAGTCTAGAGTAGGTCTGTCGTTGTGGATCTATGAGGTGCTGTGGTGCAGTGGTTAAGGCACCAGACAGTTGGCTGAGAGAACTGCTCTTTCGTTTGGGAAATTATGTTCATCCTGTTTTGACTGTCTAGGCTGAGACACCGGAAGTTGTTTGTCCCTTAATTCTACAGTTTCTTCAAAGACAAGTAAAAGATTTGACACAGGGAGATTAGAT
The DNA here is from genome assembly GCA_025642075.2 of Ridgeia piscesae. Taxonomy (NCBI): domain Eukaryota; kingdom Metazoa; phylum Annelida; class Polychaeta; order Sabellida; family Siboglinidae; genus Ridgeia; species Ridgeia piscesae. Next base: position 170,139 of record JAODUO010000548.1, read on the forward strand.
TCACACAGAGACAGTGGTTTTGATCAGCAAAACCCCATTTGTGGGATATGGGGGCTTTAGCTGCTGCAATGTCACAGTGGCTACATCCCAAGATTATCATTCGATCAAGATTTTGGGTTTGAATTCCTTTTCTCTACATTGCTTCACTTCACTCAGGCGTATGCTTAAGTATCTGGCAACAGACTGAGGTGGGTATTTGTGTATGAATAGCCTGTGCATTAATGGCAGCGTGGCTGAATGCTTCCCAGAGAAATCAACATATGATTTTCAATTAAACACGTCTACCAGGAAGTAATGTGTAAAGCGCTAGGATACTATGCTTATAAGAAATTCACTTTTTATATTAAGTCCCACGAGTGCCTTGTCTTGCCGAATGATGTGTAATAAAGACAGTGAAACGATTTTTTCAGACAGAGGTGCAAAAGATCTACCGTGACGCAGCTAACATTGTGCTGTCAGCCGTCAAAGAGTCGACCTCTCTCAGTCCCGGCAGGGACGTCATCAGTCGACAGGAGGCGTTCCTCCTCAATGTATGTTCTCTTGTCTCTGTTTGTTTCCTCCTATTAGCAGGGTGCCACCATCGATTACACTTGAAATCAAAATCAAAACAATTTTGCAAAATATAACATGATGATTTAAGGATTTATACAGTGCAAACAAAGGAAGTTATCTCATTATTTTACATGTTGCATCTTTGTGCATGAATTTGAGGCTTTACATTAAACAATAATAAGACTTATATATATATATACAAATATATTTATAAATGAATACAAAACATCGCCCCCAGATTAATGTTAATTTATATTGCATTATGACTGATAATACCGAGATAAACAAGAGTCTACGCCGTTCACCAACCAGTTCCGTTTATATGAACTTGTGTTTCAGACTTGCAAAGCTCTGCCAAGACGGCCGCCATCACTGCCAATTTTTTCAGCGGATTATCTCTCATCGGGCAAGTCGACCCCTGACCTTCGCCCAACCCGAGTGACGAGCTGCAGGGGCATTCAGAAGAACCTTAAAGTCCAAGCAAGTGTGTGTGTGTTGCTGAAAGACATGTTTCTTTAGACAGGTTACAACAGTATTAAATACATGTAACGGCATTTATGTCAGACAAGGCTCTCCATTTAGGTAGTGGACTATTGTTTTGCCTAGTTTGCTGTAAATAAGAAAGGGCAGATGCAAGTTTGTATCACAGTTTTGTATTAAGCCAACAGTTAAATCTATGTAACACAATATGTACATGGTGTGTGTGTATATATATATATATATATATATATATATATATATATATGGAGGACATGAGATAATGGCTGGTTGAAGACAGAAACTGAAACTGCGTATCTGCCGCCAATAGGGTATGGTACCTGCTTCACTGTGTACGTCGTATATGATAAATCTTGACGTATATCGGTTTCTGTCTTCTAACAGGAAACCAAACTTCGATCTTGTTACAAATTGGGGAACCTATGTTTAGTAGGCTAGTTTACAACTGATAATGCATAAATGCTGTAATGTAATAACTGCCTGATAATAATAAAATCACCTGATAATGTAATAAACCTTCTGCCTGATAATGTAATAATTTGTGCCTGAAAACTGCTTTTGGGCTTTGGTAATATAATAACCTTTCCCTGATTAATGTAATAATGTATATATTTCACGTAGGAATAGTCAGTATGCACAGATGATCATTTTGATTTCACGCACTTAGTTTTCATTTTACAATGTCTTCTATTCCTGTAATTACAGCAATTACTAACTGAATTTTAAGTTTCAGTGCAAACAAGGAGTTTCTCATTATTTTACATGATTAGACATCTTTGTCATGAATTTGACTTTGCATTCAACAATAATAAGACTTATATATATATATATATATATATATATATATAAATATATATATATAAACATATAGATTAATGTTATTTAAACATTTGAATAATTGGGCCATAGTTCACTGTTCGGAAATTAGTTCCATTTATGGAACTGTTTCAACTTAAATCTCATATGAGGTTAGATATGAAAATAAATTAACGGCATAGTTCGTACAAAAATGAACTGCAGTGAAGAACCTAATGTGAAATTGTGAAAATGGTAAAACAAATGTTACATTAGAATTAGATCAGTAGTGCAAATACAAAGAAACAAGTATATTTTGCAATGCAGTTCAGTGTTACATCTGTTTGCGCAATCTGCTGCCGACTAGTTCGGCTTTTCATCGTCTCGCTGGATCTTGAATACATCATGCTCCCCCTTCCCTTTGGTGAATGTCATACGTAAATATACGCACGAGCTAGACACACACACGCACGCACACACACACACGCATGCACGCACGCACGCACGTATATATATATATATATATATATCTATGTAATCATAACACAAAACTTGACACCAAATGTGGGGGAACCAATCGCCCTGTCAACTCAGTACGGCTACCTCCTCCTCAGCCACACTGGCTCACTCACATGTGCAGTTAGAATTGTTTGTCAAATGAGAAGCTACTCTACTATTTCACCTGACGATTAGAAATATACCAATCTGTCAGTTATCAGTGTAAAATGTGGTTTAACATTTTCAGGACTGGGAGATCAGGTGTTGCTGGGTGCCTTGGTGAGTAATTTATATATAAAGTGTTCCCTGTCATCTTAGTTTACTCTGACACTTCACTTCTTTCACAGTATGACACAGTCATGTAATAGCAACAATACTGATTATGTTTATTGCACGACATCTAGCTACAGTTTACTGCCACCCTGGATCCTACAACCGGGACCCCCCAGGTCGCGTTCGGATCTGCCTACATACCAGATACTGTCTGCATTACCCAGTATAAGATACTACAATGATGATTTAAGAATTTACACAGTGCAAACAAAGGAAGTTATCTCATTATTTTACAGGTGCATCTAGACATCTTTGTGCATGAATTTGAGGCTTTGCATTCAACAATAATAAGACTTATGTATACAAATATTTTTTTTATAAATGAATAAAAAACACCACCCCTAGATTAATGTTGTTTCACCAAGTTGTATTAGAGGGAATAAAGTTGCTTTGTGCCCTGTAGTTCTGTGTTGCTTAGGTGAGAATTAAATTTTTTTAACCAATCAATATCGGCCAATCTGCTCTTCAATCTGTTAATCTTCACATATGTAGGGCTGTCACCAAACTATGTTCTTCCAGGTGTTTTCATATAAGTTATCGCGGTTCATTTGTTTTGTGCCAGAATATTGCCAAGATCATTGCAATGCCTGAGTCAGACCTACTGCTGGTACAGATGGATCGAATACCTGGTAAGATCATTGTAGTCACACATAGATCAAAGGCCAGTGGTCAGTATCAGTGTAGTTGTAGCAGACATTCAGGTAGAACTGGTGGATTAAGTTTCTAGGAAACTTGTATATTTAAAAAAAATCCTGCATCATTCCTGTATCATTGGGGAATGTTTGTAGTAATTAGCCAGATGTTATAAATTATGATTACATGATTGCAAAATATCTTGGTATGTTAGCATCATCATTTTATGCCGTACGTAGCTATTAGCTATTTCTGAGTATAGCTTTTGCAATGTAAGATAATTGTGTTGGTAGTTTCTTACTAAAATTTAAATGATAACATTCCTTAGATGTTATATGATGGCATGTCTAGTAGAGACATGAGGCTCTGTTAGTAATAGGGATGGTATGTGATGACAAACTTCACTTTGTAGAACAGTTAAAACTTGTGGCATGTCAGAGTTGGTATGATGCCAGTTGGCATGCTGTTGACAGCGGAGACCTGTGGCATGATGAAGACGGTGAAGGACCAGAAGGACCACTACCTGTATGTGGACAGGAAGGACTTGGAGTGGGACTTCCAGTGCGGCTACTGGCGCCCCATTGGCACAGTCGGGGACATGTAAGTGTGTGAGTGTGAGAGTGAAGTCACAGGACAATGTTATGTCTTGTAGAGTCACCAGTGTTGTTCTAGATGACAGTAGCCTCGGTGTGAAGTCACAGGCCAGTGTTCTGTCTTGTAGAGTCACCAGTGTTGTTCTAGATGACAGTAGCCTCGGTGTGAAGTCACAGGCCAGTGTTGTGTCTTGTAGAGTCACCAGTGTTGTTCTAGATGACAGTAGTCTCGGTGTGAAGTCACAGGCCAGTGTTGTGTCTTGTAGAGTCACCAGTGTTGTTCTAGATGACAGTAGCCTCGGTGTGAAGTCACAGCCCAGTGTTGTGTCTTGTAGAGTCACCAGTGTTGTTCTAGATGACAGTAGCCTCGGTGTGAAGTCACAGCCCGTGTTGTGTCTTGTAGAGTCACCAGTGTTGTTCTAGATGACAGTAGCCTCGGTGTGAAGTCACAGCCCGGTGTTGTGTCTTGTAGAGTCACCAGTGTTGTTCTAGATGACAGTAGTCTCGGTGTGATGTCACAGCCCGGTGTTGTGTCTTGTAGAGTCACCAGTGTTGTTCTAGATGACAGTAGCCTCGGTGTGATGTCACAGCCCAGTGTTGTGTCTTGTAGAGTCACCAGTGTTGTTCTAGATGACAGTAGCCTCGGTGTGAAGTCACAGCCCTGTGTTGTGTCTTGTAGAGTCACCAGTGTTGTTCTAGATGACAGTAGCCTCGGTGTGAAGTCACAGCCCGGTGTTGTGTCTTGTAGAGTCACCAGTGTTGTTCTAGATGACAGTAGCCTCGGTGTGAAGTCACAGCCCAGTGTTGTGTCTTGTAGAGTCACCAGTGTTGTTCTAGATGACAGTAGCCTCGGTGTGAAGTCACAGGCCAGTGTTGTGTCTTGTAGAGTCACCAGTGTTGTTCTAGATGACAGTAGCCTCGGTGTGAAGTCACAGCCCAGTGTTGTGTCTTGTAGAGTCACCAGTGTTGTTCTAGATGACAGAGCCTCGGTGTGAAGTCACAGCCCAGTGTTGTGTCTTGTAGAGTCACCAGTGTTGTTCTAGATGACAGTAGCCTCGGTGTGAAGTCACAGCCCAGTGTTGTGTCTTGTAGAGTCACCAGTGTTGTTCTAGATGACAGTAGCCTCGGTGTGAAGTCACAGCCCGGTGTTGTGTCTTGTAGAGTCACCAGTGTTGTTCTAGATGACAGTAGCCTCGGTGTGAAGTCACAGCCCAGTGTTGTGTCTTGTAGAGTCACCAGTGTTGTTCTAGATGACAGTAGCCTCGGTGTGAAGTCACAGCCCAGTGTTGTGTCTTGTAGAGTCACCAGTGTTGTTCTAGATGACAGTAGCCTCGGTGTGAAGTCACAGCCCGTGTTGTGTCTTGTAGAGTCACCAGTGTTGTTCTAGATGACAGTAGCCTCGGTGTGAAGTCACAGCCCAGTGTTGTGTCTTGTAGAGTCACCAGTGTTGTTCTAGATACAGTAGCCTCGGTGTGAAGTCACAGCCCGGTGTTGTGTCTTGTAGAGTCACCAGTGTTGTTCTAGATGACAGTAGCCTCGGTGTGAAGTCACAGCCCGGTGTTGTGTCTTGTAGAGTCACCAGTGTTGTTCTAGATGACAGTAGCCTCGGTGTGAAGTCACAGCCCGGAGTTGTGTCTTGTAGAGTCACCAGTGTTGTTCTAGATGACAGTAGCCTCGGTGTGAAGTCACAGCCCAGTGTTGTGTCTTGTAGAGTCACCAGTGTTGTTCTAGATGACAGTAGCCTCGGTGTGAAGTCACAGCCCGGTGTTGTGTCTTGTAGAGTCACCAGTGTTGTTCTAGATGACAGTAGCCTCGGTGTGAAGTCACAGCCCAGTGTTGTGTCTTGTAGAGTCACCAGTGTTGTTCTAGATGACAGTAGCCTCGGTGTGAAGTCACAGCCCAGTGTTGTGTCTTGTAGAGTCACCAGTGTTGTTCTAGATGACAGTAGCCTCGGTGTGAAGTCACAGCCCAGTGTTGTGTCTTGTAGAGTCACCAGTGTTGTTCTAGATGACAGTAGCCTCGGTGTGAAGTCACAGCCCAGTGTTGTGTCTTGTAGAGTCACCAGTGTTGTTCTAGATGACAGTAGCCTCGGTGTGAAGTCACAGCCCAGTGTTGTGTCTTGTAGAGTCACCAGTGTTGTTCTAGATGACAGTAGTCTCGGTGTGAAGTCACAGCCCAGTGTTGTGTCTTGTAGAGTCACCAGTGTTGTTCTAGATGACAGTAGCCTCGGTGTGAAGTCACAGCCCGGTGTTGTGTCTTGTAGAGTCACCAGTGTTGTTCTAGATGACAGTAGCCTCGGTGTGAAGTCACAGCCCGGTGTTGTGTCTTGTAGAGTCACCAGTGTTGTTCTAGATGACAGTAGCCTCGGTGTGAAGTCACAGCCCGGTGTTGTGTCTTGTAGAGTCACCAGTGTTGTTCTAGATGACAGTAGCCTCGGTGTGAAGTCACAGCCCGGTGTTGTGTCTTGTAGAGTCACCAGTGTTGTTCTAGATGACAGTAGCCTCGGTGTGAAGTCACAGCCCGGTGTTGTGTCTTGTAGAATCACAATCACTGGCATCCAGGAGAAGAACCTGGCCTGTGAGCAGGCTGCACGGGAGACAGGGAGGGAGGAGGAGCAGTCGGGAGAGGGGAGGGATGAAGGGAAGAAGAAGGAGGAGGGCTACATGAGGGAGGACTCGGCAGGGCGTGTGTCCCAGACTAGCATCCTGATGCCTCCAAACCACAGCAGCAGTGAGGACAGAAGCGAAGACAATGAGGACGAGGAGGAGAGTCTGGCAGAGGACGACAGCGAGGTAAAGTATATGTGTGTATTTGAATTTACAAATGTTGTATATATGTTTGTTTGTGTTATCCGAGTTGTATTGTGTGTGTGTGTTTGCAAGTGTTGTGTGTGGGTGTCTTTTTGTTTATATGTGCGTATGTTAACACCTTCCTAGACTATATGAATCTTGGGTGCTGAACTTACATAGATCGCAAGCATCAATCAAGTTAGTCTTTTCATTTTTCTTCACCTTTTACTTGCTGTAAATGTGCTTTTCAAATTAATGTCGTGCGTGTTTGATGTTTGAGAAGACTACATTTCAGTAAATGTTTTCTGTGTGAATCGTCATTTGAAGGATCAGGCCATTTTTGCTGGTGCCTGGACCTAGATGTGTAAGACATTATGGTGATGTGAAAACAGACCCTTTGTGAAGGGAGCACTTTGGGACTGTATCGGGTGGATTAATGAAGTGCGACTTGACTTATTGTTGGATCGTGTGTAGAAGACTGACAGAGAAGACAAATGCAGACTGAGAGTGTCAGACTCACCTGTAGAGAGACTCAAACAGCTCCTGCGTGCAGTGAGTGCACTACTCCAGATAAGGAACGCTAGAGCTAAGGTTCATGTGTTGATGTTAGAGACACGTAATTCTGTTAAGTGCCTGATGTAGCTGTTTGTAGATTTTTAAGTTTCTCTGTTTATTAATAATTAATAATTAAGACTAACAGTTTTCGCAAAGTGGATGGTTTTTTTTGGGTGTAAATTCACTTAAACAGTCACTGTTTTATTTTCACAGGTTTTCCAAAGCATAGATCTGATTACCCAGTCAGCCTGGGCGTCGTGTCAGTGAACGTGAACCTGATACCTAGTGAGACAGACTGCTGTGGTTGAATGTGTTGTTTTGTAAGAAATGTCTTTCTACTGGAATGTCTCTTGTTGCTCTGTCGTGTTGGACTTCAACTGTTCCTCAAGTTTATGTTCACTTTTTAGCTGTGTTTATGTTAATTTCCTGTGTTATTAACACCATCTGATGTAGTTTGACTTTTACATTTGATAACACCAGTGAAATGTGACCGAGACATGCACCGGTTTAACACACCACGTGACTGGATAAGTCTAAATTAAGGCTATAAAATGATTCTCACTCTGTTTTGAGTCGTTCACAATGTGATCAACTCCCCACAAGTGGAGCTGGTGGAGTTATAGGCAACAATCCAACCAACTACATTGGTGTTGCTGATGGAGTTAGTCACAATAAATGTGGTCACATGACATTTAGTCACATGACATTTGGTCACATGACATTTGGTTGCAATTTGTAGACATCGCTACCTGACATCTAGGTGCATGCAAACAAATGTGCGATAAAATGTCATGCGACGAAATGTTATAAACCTGATTGAGTACTGACAGACATTTGTCGTGTCCAGCAAAAGTTGACCCCGAGTGCACCGCGGGGAACTCCAAAGGATGACCTTGAAGACACGGACCCAGAGCCACGGCCAAGGTCAGCCAAGTTCAAGCGCATCATGAGCAAGGTGAGAGGGCATTGTGTGTTCGTGTCGTTGAAGTTCACTGGGGCAGTATACAACTTCACTATTAAGGTCACCCATGAGATGAGGCCTAATTGACCTTAATAGAGAGGTGATTGAATCAGTGTAACTAGTTCCTAACACATGACACTTTTTGGACACAATTTAGTACTGTCCTGAGACGACCCGAATGACAACATGGCTGAAAGGTAAGGTATGTCTGTGACTGGTCATTGCGAGGTAAGAATGATTTCTTGTTTATAGATTACCTTAGTCAAAGCTTGTCTTGTTTCTGCTCACAAGTCAGGGTGAATTTAAATGAAAAAGCCTACTACATGTAACAAAAATGTAGGGTAGTTGATGTAGTCATAAACCTGATCAATGCAAAAAGATCTAAACAATGCTTATACATATAATAATATAAATCTTTCACAGGTGACGTGCTGTTTACTTGTAGGATGGCACTAGCCTGAGGTGTATCCAGTCATCCCCACTGCCAGCCTTATCCCAGTAAGTGTCACAGGAGTCCTCACAAGTTTATCCTTTACCCTTATAGATATAGCACATGTTTAGGGTTTAGATGACAAAATTTAGTTTCCACTCATAAATCTCATCATTCTTTGAACTGTAAGCAGAGCTATTTCATTATATTTTATTTCGACATTATAATGTCCCCTAAACGTCGTATTGCCTCTGTCCCCTGAAGCATTATCTTGTGGCTGTCCCCCTAAATGTCATCTTGTCTCTGTTCCCCTAATTGTCATCCTGTATCTGCCTCCCTAAGCGTTATCTTGTGTCTATCCCCCTAGGTATCATCTTGTGTCTGTCACCACAAGTGTCATCTGGTGTCTGTCCCCCTAAGTGTCAACTTGTGTCTGTCTCCCTAGGTGTCAACTTGTGTCTGTCTCCCTAGGTGTCATCATCATGTCTGTTCCAGGCCATTGCTCAACCTGATGATGAGTGAGAGTGACGATGAGTTAGCTCTGACCCCAACCTCTGGGGGCACGACCCTTGCGAACCCGAGTCGGCGGTCGAGCCTGGAGTCTGCGGAAGAGAGGGAGTTGAGGGTTCTGCAGTCCCGCCCCAGCACCGCCTACAGTGGTATACACAACGGCGCCTCACTTGACATCACGTCATTGTCAAAGTCACCGCGTCACCAGCTGAGTGACGGCGAGGAGGAGGGGGAGGGAGGAGGCGAGGGGAGGAGGAGCAGTGCGGGGGAGAGGAGGGAGAGGCAGCCCATGGAGGTGGCCTTCAAACAGATGCTGTTGTCACCTCGCAGGATGTCCATCACCAGGTGTGACACTCTGTCTGTCTGTCTGGGTGTGTTTTACCTGCAGGTTCACATGATGGGCGGAACTGTTGTTTCATCTACCTACAGTTAGGATGTTATCAGACGTTTTTGTTTGTTTGTTTGTTTGTAGCATTTTTATTCAGTTGACATGCATTGTGTAGTAAGCTGTTCATATTCACTTTCTTAACCTAATCGCCTTGTCTGAAATATAATGGCCTGGTTTTCTTAAATCGAGCAAGAAATTGTCTTTACTCGTTGGTACCCGAAGTAGCAGAACAGTTCATATACCAATAGGTTGTGTAGCTTTGTGAAGTGTTAAATGCACTGATTGTATTGACACCGTTGTAACATCGTCTGTGTGCAGACTGCTGTCACTGGCAGCAAAACATTCCGTGCCGGGCAGCAATCCACTGGCACCACACGTGACAGGAAACACACAGCAGAGGAAACCACAGCAGAGTGAGTAACACACTTCACAACACACTTCACAACACACTTCTAACTACATAGGAAGTCATACACTAGCTGCAACAAATTTTTTTGCAGCAAGCATATAAACTTTTTTCAACATACTTCTAAGCAAAGTTACCCACTTTTTAGCACATTGCTGCAACACACTTGTGAACGCACTTCTCGCCACACTTTTGGTAAAACGCTTCAGCAGGTTGTCAACACATTTCTCAAAACATTTCTCTTTCTCAACACGCGTATTAAATATGTGTTTCATACGTATGTTCTGGGGTGTGTGCTCCCAGCCACCATCCCATCACACACACCCAGGCCCTACATGTGACGTCTTTGTGTATCTCTTACAGCTGTCACCCCACCACCCCAGCCCCCGTCCTCCCCCATCATGACACAGGTGCAAGCGCTACGCATGAAGACAGTCAACTCGTGGCTGGGCGCGGGCAAGAACCTCCACAACCGCCCCCGCAGGCCCGGACACACCCCGGGCTGGAAGGAGGGCATGCCCTGCCGCCAGGTCTCCTCCGCCGCACACCGTGCCATGAAGTAAGTACACAAGGGCATGGAGTAAGTACACAGGGCATGAAGTAAGTACACAGGACATGGAGTAAGTACACAGGACATGGAGTAAGTACACAGGATATGAAGTAAGTACACAGGGCATGAAGTAAGTACACAGGGCATGGAGTAAGTACACAGGACATGAAGTAAGTACACAGGGCATGATGTAAGTACACAGGGCATGAAGTAAGTACACAGGGCATGAAGTAAGTACACAGGGCATGGAGTAAGTACACAGGACATGGAGTAAGTACACAGGACATGAAGTAAGTACACAGGGCATGAAGTAAGTACACAGGGCATGGAGTAAGTACACAGGGCATGGAGTAAGTACACAGGACATGGAGTAAGTACACAGGGCATGAAGTAAGTACACAGGGCATGGAGTAAGTACACAGGGCATGGAGTAAGTACACAGGGCATGAAGTAAGTACACAGGGCATGGAGTAAGTACACAGGGCATGGAGTAAGTACACAGGGCGTGAAGTAAGTACACAGGGCATGGAGTAAGCACACAGGACATGGAGTAAGTACACAGGGCATGAAGTAAGTACACAGGGCATGGAGTAAGTATACAGGGCATGGAGTAAGTACACAGGGCATGAAGTAAGTACACAGGGCATGAAGTAAGAACACAGGGCATGAAATAATGAGGCCATGAAGTATGTTATGTACACTGTACCCAAGGCATTGATATCATGTGATGACACAAAATCTTTGTATGATTTTGGCATACAACATGATTTCCAGTTAAAATCATTGTGTGTATATGGTGCTATAAAGCTGTCAACATTGTTGTTGTTATTAATAGCAAGTGAGTTAATTGGACTGTGATGTTGTGTTTCAGTAGGACAAGTGTCCCCAACATCATCACTCCATCGTCTCTCATCTATGACCACACCATAGGTGGGTACATTGTCCTTGCCTCTTCCACAGGTCTCACATTTAATCCAGTTTCAACAGTTATGTGGATTTAGAGACATGTGGATCTAGAGACCCACAACGTACTGTTGTGTTTTCCTACATAGCATCTTAATTACTCTGGCGAGGACACTGGACATAAGGGATATATCTGGGTCTTCTCTGAAAGATGTACGCAGGGTGTGTGAGCTTCAACACAACACCAGGTGGGATTGTACATTGCCTGCCTGCCTGCCTGCTAATTTATGTAGAGTTTTCATATATGATCTGTCCATAAGGTTACCCAGTGATCAGTGTCAGATAAGAATTGTTTACTGGGTGTTTCCATGCTATTAATACCACCAATCAGGTACTAGTGATGTATTTTGACAGATATTGCCAGTGACGATCGGAATAATGCCGATTGAATGACATAATTGTCTGATTCATGACTATATATATATCTCAACTGATATACTTATTGAGTATTCACCTTTTAGAATATTACAATGTTCCTATTAGTAAAATGTGTTGAAGTGATGCGGTTAATTTTCATGTCAATCCACAGGGAATGCAATATTCAGTGATCTCAGTATCTAAAGGCTGTAGCATTGGATTGGTTTGTTCATGTATGAATGGATCGCTTTTCAATGGGTCAACAGATCAGGGAAATGAATTAATATTACTTGTTCTCGTGAATCCCCAGACCATGATGCTGTTTAGAATTGGCCCTAGTGACACAATCTAGCACATCAAACCTACATTTCTAAGGATGTTTTCAGAAAATGCCCTGAAGTCGAATTCAAGGAATTTGTGGGTATCAGATGACACTGTGAGCCACAGTGGTTTTAAGGTCTGGCTTCCCCTGTTTTATTATGTAGTGTAGGCTGAAGTGGTGTTTACATTACATAATGTAAACTGTAGTGTTGTAGTTTACATCATGTAGTGTAGGTTGTAGTGTTGTAGTTTACATTATGTAGTGTAGGCCGTAGTGGTGTAGTTTACATTATGTAGTGTAGGTTGTAGTGTTGTAGTTTACATTATGAAGTGTAGGCCGTAGTGGTGTAGTTTATGTAATGTGGTGTAGGCTGTAGTGATATAGTTTACAGTATGTATTGTAGGCTGTAATGTTGTAGTTTACAGTATGTATTGTAGGTTGTAATGTTGTAGTTTACATTATGTAGTGTAGGCTGTAGTGTTGTAGTTTACATTATGTAATGTAGGCTATAGTGGTGTAGTTTACATTATGGCGTGTAGGCTGCTGTATGTGTGTTGATCACTACATAATGTAGGCCACTGTTGTGTGGTTTACATTATGCAGTGTAGGCTGTAGTGTTGTAGTTTACATTATGTGGTGTAGGCTGTAGTGTTGTAGTTTACATTATGTGGTGTAGGCTGTAGTGGTGTAGTTTACATTATGTGGTGTAGGCTGTAGTGGTGTAGTTTACATTATGTAGTGTAGGCTGTAGTGTTGTAGTTTAAATTATATAGTGTAGGCTGTAGTGTTGTAGTTTACATTATGTGGTGTAGGCTGTAGTGTTGTAGTTTACATTATGTGGTGTAGGCTGTAGTGGTGTAGTTTACATTATGTAGTGTAGGCTGTAGTGGTGTAGTTTACATTATGTAGTGTAGGCTGTAGTGGTTGTAGTTTACATTATGTAGTGTAGGCTGTAGTGTTGTAGTTTACATTATGTAGTGTAGGCTGTAGTGTTGTAGTTTACATTATGTAGTGTAGGCTGTAGTGTTGTAGTTTACATTATGTAGTGTAGGCTGTAGTGTTGTAGTTTACATTATGTAGTGTAGGCTGTAGTGTTGTAGTTTACATTATGTAGTGTAGGCTGTAGTGTTGTAGTTTACATTATGTAGTGTAGGTTGTAGTGTTGTAGTTTACATTATGAAGTGTAGGCCGTAGTGGTGTAGTTTATGTAATGTGGTGTAGGCTGTAGTGATATAGTTTACAGTATGTATTGTAGGCTGTAATGTTGTAGTTTACAGTATGTATTGTAGGTTGTAATGTTGTAGTTTACATTATGTAGTGTAGGCTGTAGTGTTGTAGTTTACATTATGTAATGTAGGCTATAGTGTTGTAGTTTACATTATGTGGTGTAGGCTGTAGTGGTGTAGTTTACATTATGTAGTGTAGGCTGTAGTGTTGTAGTTTAAATTATATAGTGTAGGCTGTAGTGTTGTAGTTTACATTATGTAGTGTAGGCTGTAGTGTTGTAGTTTACATTATGTGGTGTAGGCTGTAGTGGTGTAGTTTACATTATGTAGTGTAGGCTGTAGTGGTGTAGTTTACATTATGTAGTGTAGGCTGTAGTGTTGTAGTTTACATTATGTAGTGTAGGCTGTAGTGTTGTAGTTTACATTATGTAGTGTAGGCTGTAGTGGTGTAGTTTACATTATGTAGTGTAGGTTGTAGTGTTGTAGTTTACATTATGTGGTGTAGGCTGTAGTGTTGTAGTTTACATTATGTAGTGTAGGCTGTAGTGTTGTAGTTTACATTATGTGGTGTAGGCTGTAGTGTTGTAGTTTACATTATGTAGTGTAGGCTGTAGTGGTGTAGTTTACATTATGTAGTGTAGGTTGTAGTGTTGTAGTTTACATTATGTAGTGTAGGCTGTAGTGTTGTAGTTTACATTATGTAGTGTAGGCTGTAGTGTTGTAGTTTACATTATGTAGTGTAGGCTGCTGTATGTGTGTTTATCACTACATGATGTAGGCCACTGTTGTGTGGTTTACATTATGTGGTGTAGGCTGTAATGATGTTAGTTTTACACAATGTAGGCCATAGTAATGTGTTTTACTTTGTGTAGTGTCAGCTGTAGGAGTTTACATTATGTAGTGACTGTCTTCATTAGGCTCTGTGATGTAGATATTATGTTGTATGTAATGTTGCAGGCTGTGTACATGTATATACATAGCATGGGCCAGGTCATAGGTTGTGTTATTTAGTTAAAGAAAGATTGACATTCTTTTGTGTTTTATTCTTTTTACAAACAGCGATATTGAGCCTTTCGTCGAATTATGGACATTTGACATAGCTTTACCAAAATATTAGTTACTACACAGGGTACTGGTACCAGTACCAGCACCAGCACAGGTACTGGTACTTGGCATCATGTGTCTGATACTGATGACTGGCATGGGAGCCTGATACAAGAATTTGTTACCAATCCATTTCCTCTTTGAATTGAGAGTTTTTGAGACATGCTAAGATGGTGTGTTTCCTTTATAGGCAATAGATCTCACGTGTGGCTCCCCGAGGCTGTTAACAGCAGGTACGAAACCACGCAGCAATTTTATAATAAGATGATGACAACATTTTTTGCCTCCTTGGTATACCTCCAGTATCTGAAAGAAGAGAAGGAACAATTTATTAAATACATTGCGACGAGCTATCTGCCATGTGGCATTTGGTGCTCTATTGGTTTTTATACTAGCAGGAATACCCACTCTCCAGATATATACACATACACACACGTGACAGTTTCCCATGGTACTCACACCTGACATTTGCTGTGACATAAATTTGAGCAGAATTTCACAATATCAGTTCTATAATGACTGACTAGTTTATGTTTATGTGGCTTGGAATAGTCACAGAAATCACGCATAATATTGTGAACGATTGAATAACATCCATTTATCATCCAATATAAGTAAAAACCGATGAAATCCCTTAAAAGGAATTTAAAACAGGCACTCTTCCAAATGGTGTAGTTTAAAAGGGATTGATACCTGAATGTTTCGTGCAAAAGATATAAAGAAAAGCTTGCCCACTACATACGCACGCACACACTATAGTTCTGTAGATGTTCAGCCAGTCGTAATAAAGACATGTTGTGTTTTAGGAAACTTTGCCATTCAACCTCTGCCTGCACAGCTGATAAACACAATAAGTAAGTAAAAGTAAACCTGGGGGCTGGTGGGGATATTAAATCACTGCAGTGGTGCCACCTGTTGAGTGGAACATAAATAGATGCAAACTGGTGCTACTCTGGATAACAGAACTTGCCATGTGGTAGGTCATTCAGTGTTGTGGCCACTCCCCGTGCCCTTAGCAAGGAATAATTGCTTGCCAGTCTTGAAAGAATCAGACATCATTGGAAGCCATTTCTGTCAGTCACAACCATCATTAGCTAGTTTAGTTTTTTCAGGGGCAGACTTTTGAATTGTTTTATATTGTTTTATACTAGTAGCACACAATCGTTGCAGCTGTATTATCACAAAGTAAAGTTGTCAAATGTTAATGAACCAACCTGTCCCTTGGGAACTGTTAGAGACTAGGCAACTCATCCAGTGATTGGCTCAATTCCACTGGCTACAGTCTTGCCAGTCTTGAAGAGAGACAGACGGGTCTGGTTAAGTCTCTGTCTCCATGTTTTGTCAGTGGAACCTACCAGGTAGCAGTTGGATTGTTTAACATCTTAAGCCCCACTCCACAGGCACTACGCATTGGTTTGTTTGGTGTCTGTGAACCTACGAGACTCTCTACAATGTTTCATTCATGTTTCCCGTGGTGTTGTTGCATTGCCTACTGTTCACGTTCTGTCACCAGGGCTGGCGGCTCAAACTTTGTATGTCCGGACTGCGCAAAGAAACACACACGTGACTCAGACATGTGGCGCAGCCTGGTGTCCGAGCATGGCGACCAGATCGCGACCAATGGGTCAGTCGATGTGGATGAGGTCGGTACACAACATCTGACGGGATTAGTAGTGGACGATGACAAGGAATGACTCCAGTCAAAACACAGAACGTCGTTAATAGAGTTCAATATTGTTTTGTTCACATGTGGTAATGGTGAATGATTGTCTAGATGCCCATACATGGTGACCTGTGGGGTTACATAGTGACCAGTGGGGTTACATGGTGACCTGTGGGGTTACATGGTGACCTGTGGGGGGGTATTCTGTTCAGTAACTCAGTTGATATTCTGCCTACTTTGGACCATTGTAAAAACTCTCAGTATATTAGTACATGTGAAATATTCTTTGTTCCTGTATCAAAATTTGAAGAGATAATGAGACAGTGGAGAATGTTACAGTAGTGAATTCCACGTCCTGGGGTTGTACCCAGAAAGGGGATATACTCCTGGGAATATGACAAAATGGGTGTCTTTCTACAGCTGCCCCTTCAGTTTGATGGTCTCAGTTTAGAATTTGTTTTTGTAAAATGTCAAATCTGTCCAGCATTCATGACGAGTGTGCAGGTGTATTATTTTGTTTTGATGAAATCTCTATGCCTGACACAAAGCTAGTCATGCTTTTGCACAAACAACTCTTTTGATAATTTTAGCACATCCAGCATAGACTCTTAAAGTTGTGAAACAAACTACATGTTACATAAGCCACTGTAATTACACAATTTACATATGCTACAGACTTCAACACAGATGACTTTATTTACAAAGTGTTATAAAAATTATGAAAGCATTAAATGAGGGTGTCTGTTCTTAGGTTTCAACTTTTTATTTAATATTACGTTCTTAAGACTAATATTATAAATAAGCTGAAGGTGTCCTGCCCATCAAATTGTTGTTAAATTATTTGATGTGTGCAGTTTGATGAAAATTTCCATCTCACAACATGTTCAATTGGTAAACAAAACGCCCAGTTTTAAAAACAGCATTGGCATCTCGAAGCGAGTGGAATTAACAGCATTGTCCAACATTCCCAAGTTCTAGACAACACACTTACTGTTACACATTACCATGCTGGCTAATTCCGGATAGGCAAACAGACACCTCGCTATAATATCTAATGACAGTGTGGTGCATGACTAGGTGTATTTGGTCTAGATTTCCCCAGGTGAGTTATTCGTCAGTTCTACCAAGTCATTGATTACAGACCTGCGTTGTCCAGTGTGCAAGTCTTGGGATTGGTAATTCGTGGTTGGCATTATGAAAATAACCCCTCTGTTTGATGTTGTAAATTAAACGTGTGACGATGCCGCTGAATCGCACAGAAAATATACTGCTGCAAGATCTAATTATAAAGGCAACACTATCAGTGCCAGATAAAGATGATCGAGAAGTTGAATGAAAGTTACATTTTAACTGAGAAAACTGGCTCTGTGTTATTATTGGCTGAGGGAGGTTAGGGTCAGAAATGTGACCATTAAATTTTGAACATGACAGTTTATAGAGTAGCCTCGGGAGTAACACTGTTGTCTAACCTGCCATTGTTAGGGTGAACAGTTAAACATGGGAGTCAACACAACAGTTTATATGGTGTTTTAACTTAACTGATACAATTGTTTTTACTGTCGTAATTGTGGGCGTTGTACTAAGAAGCATGTACGGTAGACGCATTTGTCCTGCACAGCTCCCTGAATGGGTCCAGGGAATGGACGCTCTGTGCGACTGCTTAGTGGTTGGAGGTTTCTTATTTATGATGTAGACTTGTTGATGTTGTTTGTTATTGTTTATGTTTGTTGATGAATAATACAAATCTATATATATCAACATTGTTGTCGTCATTGATTGACTGTGCTGTGGACAGTGACCATATGTTTCACCTATGCAGAGAGTTCAATGTGACAGGGTTCATTATAAGAGGGTAGAACTTCCATTACCAGGTAGTTTCACTTACAGACAGTCCTACGTACTTGACATGGTTCATTTGATAAGGTACGTAGAAGTTCAGTTTGTTTCACCTACATTTACAGACAGTCATAGGTGACAGCTAGGGTTCATATGATAGGGTAGAACAGTTTTGTTTCATCTGCAGACAGTACGTCCAACTAGGTAGATAAGATTCAGGTGGGGGAATAACTTCCAATGCTTTACCTATAGAGTCCCATTTGACAGGTTTATGTGATGGGGTAGAAGTCCCATTGTTTCGCCTGTAAACAGTGTACCCAGGGCAGAAATCGTACTGTTTCACCTCCACATAGCAACAACAACGTACATTTCCTGAATATCCCCACAAGACAAGGGTCGTTGCACTGTGCTAAGGTACTTCTGGCTGGTCGTTTCTGCAAATTGGAAATGAATGGAGTCGAACCATAAAATTATAACAATTGACTTCACCAGTCACTACTGCATCATCTGTGTGAATTAACATTGCAAATAACTACCACCATTTGAAAGACGGATACACAACTGGTGGGACTTGTAACCTCGACATAATGACCTATTTGCATCCTAAACACTGCATGTAACATGAGCAACGTGGCTAAAATCACCCAAAATATCACATGACCAGAGACTGACCAAATCCCTGGGAGCGATTTCATTGGATGAGACTAAAAGAAACTGCAAAGGGTGGTGCCATGTGTACTGTAGGCTAGTACTGGTATAATCAACAGCAGTGTGAGGATGCCTGGACAGTCAAATGCAAATCCTATCCTAGAATATCTCATATCTCCCAGAACAAACACTAGAAACCAAAAATTATTAGTAGCATCTTAGAACATAATTTTTTATTACAGGAAACGCAAATATTCTGTACGGCCGTAATAGTTTCGTTACAACACGTCTACCCTACCACGAGGCACGACGAATTTGAGTAAGTGCTCCTTGAACGATCAATCCAAAGAGCTATAACATTATTTACATCTGTTGAAAGGAGCTCGTAATAGAAGTTTCAGGCGGATGACATTTCTCCAGACACAAACTTTGCAAAGAGCAGACGACATGGACAACGTCAGTGTAAGTTATATTCTACCAATAAATATGCGACGACATATGCTGGATCGGGTTAGAAAATATATTAATTCACGAGGCTGCTATTTTATGTGTTTTGGATTTGGTGTTATGACTGTTGTCTTATGTAATATGTTAAATATAAAAAACTGCCCAATCTCATTTATGCACAATATATAATTTCTTGGCAGGAAGGTGATTTGGCATTTTCCACGCATGATAGCAATAATTAAAATCATTAATGACATCAATTTTTATAATAAAGTTATAGTTTGCTAATATTACGATACACAGCGCGCGATTCTGCCTAGTTTTTTAGACTGTCCTCAACTCCAAAGAACTGCATATTTCGTTCCACCCATTTATAATACATTTCACTTTATGAACCCGTGAACCCTTGATTGGCTTGAATCTCGAACTTGAATTCCCCAATTCAACACACACTAAGAGTAAGGCACACAAACAAAGCACTAGAATCCTGAATCTAGTATTGACTGTTGTTATTTGATTAGGCTACACAATTAAGGTAAAAAGTTAACATCACTTGTAGTTTTATATAATATTATTTAAAAAAATCAGGCATTGCGTTGCTTTTGACTTTGTATTAGTTATATTATTTAACATTATTAATTATTTAGATTGATTATTGTTCTGCAAACTTTTCCCTATAGAGTTTGGCCTGTAGGACGTTACAGGTAGTTTTTAATTAGATATCCTACAAGATAATGTTTTTTTAATTAGGAATTTTGGTTTGTTTCTTCAACAGTTTGGAAAATAAACTTTTTGTGTTAATGTGTACATGCTGACCTGCGAGTTGGACATATCAATAAAAAAATGCTGTTATAGCAGAAGAATTGTTTGCAAAATTTATTTTAAATATGTATCACTTAATTCAGTCTAGGCAAATGAGTTCATGCTAAAAGAAACATTTTAACATAATAATAATGAAATATTTCTGTGATGCAAGTTGAAATGCAGGCTATATGTGTTGTTGATTATGCATATTTTTTTCCGGTTAATTAATGTGAATATTTCTCATTTTAATTATTGAAACTGTTAAGATTTTGTAATTTTTGCACATAATTTATATTATAAATAGTTGTATATATTTAATATTTCTAGTGTCCAACACTGTGTCCCAATCTTCCACATGTTACGACAATGTAGGCATCTCATAGTATCTCCTTTTATAGTGCATATTGCTGTCATATGACCAGAAAACCAGGCAACACAACAGCAAATTAGGCAATCATATTCACATGTTCTACTAGTGACAGTGTCCAACTGGCAGGTCTGTTATTGTATACATGCCAAGCTTACCAGATCTTCAAGGAGTCTCCCAGAATTTATGTGGTTTAGTGGTTGTTGTGTGTTGTGTGTGTGTGTTGCAGTGTGTGTGAGGTTTTCATAAATGTCATGGGTACGTATACTGGTAGTTGGAGGTTGTGCATGGTGTGTGTTGGTGTGTGTTGTGGTGGTGTCTAAAAAGTTGCAGTTGAGCGTTTTCTACATTTCTTTAAAATGTTCATGGATTTTGGCACTGAAAATTGGCGTGTAGTGTGTGTGTGTGTGTGTGTGTGTGTGTGTGTGTGTGTGTGTGTGTGTGTGTGTGTGTGTGTGTGTGTGTGTGTGTGTGTGTATATATATAACATTTCAGATATGAGGGTGATGTTGTGATACGTTCACATGTTCTACTAGTGACAGTGTCCAACTGGCAGGTCTGTTATTGTATACATGCCAAGCTTACCAGATCTTCAAGGAGTCTCCCGGAATTTATGTTAGGCTTCCTAAAAAATAGCCTGGTGGATTGTTGTTTGCAGAACCTTGCACTCGGGTTCAGTTGGAGGTTTTCATGAATGTCATGGGTACGTATACTGGTAGTTGGAGGTTTCAGGTTAGAGTCAATTAAGGGGTGTGTCATGGAGGTTTAAGGTGAGTCTCAAAAAGTTGCAGTTGAGCGTTTTCTACATTTCTTACAAATTTTCCTGGATTTTGGCACTGAAAATTGGCGTGTACACTGTATGACAAAGTCATGCTTGTTTAGTTGTAGTTGATTACCAAAATACTTTGTAACATGTCTTAATTTATAAAATATTTTTCCCAATCTGTTCCTCTCTGTAGCAGTCTTACACACCATCTTCAGCACCAAAGAACCCGTGATGGACAGACGAAGAGTGGACGGCTTTGGTGGATCTCATAGAAGAAGAAAGGTCCATTTTATATGGATCATATGACCCAATCAAAGGTGGGAATTCCTCCCATAAAAATCCATGCAATATGGAATGTTTCGGTTAACGATCAATAATGTTTTATCTTACTCATTTTCATTCATGAACCGATAAATTATGTGCTTGTCCTTTTTTCATGGACCGGTCAACAATATATTGTTTTAATTGTAATAAATGTTTGCTAAGTGATTGATATGGTTTTCAAATAAATGCCTGGCACAGCAGAAGAATAAGGCCTAGATAAAATAACTGAATGTCTCCAAAGATTCCTCAACATTTACATTTACATTGGCTGTGATAAATAACATATATTGCTATGTTTACCAGGTGAAGATGGAAAGTGTGTGAAAGTGAAAAGAATCACGTTTGCCCACAAACAACAATGTTGGGACAGAATACAGCAGAAACTGGCAGCTTTGGGATCAGTCCACACGAAAGAAGTGCAAAAGAAATCAAGAAAAGAAAAGAATGCATGTTCAGTAAAATTAAGAAAAAGGTATATGATCACGGCGGTTCTAAATGCTTTAAAAACTTAACTGTTTTATCACGTTTATTGTCTCAATAGTATTTTGTGGATACCTTTTATAAAATAATTGATCTTATTTGTTACAATATTTTGTTTTATTTAGATGTAGTTTCTTTTAAAATTAATCTTACTTTTCTCATTTGTTTTGCTTGTGTGTATTAGATTGCATGTAATATTTTTGGTAAATAATACATTCTGAATTGAAATTATGTTTCTTGTAGGCAGCAGACTTGGTTGACTGCATACAGCAGCCAATGGCAGGTGGAGATGGGGTGAAGCCATGTGAATTTACTATCTGGAAATGAGAGTGGTCACCATCATGGGTCATGCATCTGTGGAAGGTATGTACAGGTGTACCTGTGGCACTATGAGCCATGTCGGGACAACATTAATATTGGGTGTTGAGCTTCAGTGCCCATCCACAGCCTCACATCATGACACTGGGGGTGCTGTTGATGTATTTTGCAACCTATATATATATATATATATATATATATATATATATATAATATATATATACATGTATATATATTTTTAAATATATATATATATATATATATATATATATATATATATATATTATATATGACTATGTACTGTGTACACACTTTTGAACAGAGATATACTCTGGAGACTACAGTCAAAATCAAGTTAATTATTATTTTATTATTAAATATTGGGGAGACAACCCAATCTCCAGCACCTCACAGAAATAATTACGCTGCACAATAGGTAATGTCCATGTTAATATTTCACAATACATTTATACACTTGTCAGACTCATCCTGATGTGGATGGGGAGACTCACCCTGTATGGAGACACAGACTCAGCCTCCCACACAGCAACACAGACTATCGGCAACCTCTGCACAAGAGAAAGAGACGTAAGCATTTATTCTTGCACTCTTGTTGTATACACTACTATAACTGACTAAAACAGACCTCTTCATGGAAACAAGGTATAGTTTCATCTCAGAATCTTGCTTTGTGTCTTGGTGGCGTTTTTTGAGGTATTAGGATTCTAGAAGCAATTTACATGCGCACTGATAATGTAAATCGTGTTAAATATGATTAAACTAGTGAAACATTTGTATGTTCACCCAAAGATGATTTTGTTAAAAAGTACACATATTAAGAAGATATTAAACACAGATTGTTGTGTTCATCAGTTTGTGAATATTTCAGCAACTTCTACCTGTGAGCTCACTGCTGGAATACATCCAACTTTCACTTCTGAAAATGGTAAGTTAAATAAATAAATACTTTTAGTGAGGGGTTTATTCACTGGGATAACTACAGCCCGTATATTATATTGTTAATTAACGGCAGATTGCTATGAGTAAACAGTACTCATGGTGGGCTAGTGTTTACCAGCTATATTAATATCTAATTTGAATACTTGCACTAGACATGTACACTCGCTAGGCAACATGCATCAGTGTATTGCCAGGCAACTGGATCAATGTTACTAGACAGCTGCCTCGCAAATGTTTGTAGGATCATTGTTACTAGACATACACAGGCGCCTGGTGAATATTTGCTGGGTCATTACTAGACATGTACAGGTGCCAGGCGAATGTTTGCAGGGTCGTCATTACATGTACTAGACATGTACAGGCGCCTGGTAAATGTTTGCAGGGTCGTCGTTACTAGACGTGTACAGGCACCTGGTAAATGTTTGCAGGGTCGTCGTTACTAGACGTGTACATGCACCTGGTAAATGTTTGCAGGGTCGTCGTTACTAGACATGTACATGCACCTGGTAAATGTTTGCAGGGTCGTCGTTACTAGACGTGTACAGGCGCCTGGTAAATGTTTGCAGGGTCGTCGTTACTAGACGTGTACAGGCACCTGGTAAATGTTTGCAGGGTCGTCATTACTAGACGTGTACAGTGGACTACAGCGGCCTGGCAAGAGCGACGGAAGAACAGACATATCTCCTGAGACAAATGGTGGAGGTTCAACAACAAAGACTCGTCATTGATACAAAACGACTGCAATACCTGGAGCTGGACAGGGGCAGTTATCACTGAAAGGTAAACTTCACAATCACTTAAATGCTTTTTACAGGGATGATAACTAAATACTGACATGTGACACCAACCTGAAATCATTTAACTTCAGATCACCTGCAGTGTGATAATTTGAATCTTACTATAATCAAGCTACCAATTTGTGTTTAGTTACATTATTAAGCTCGGAACAATGTTTGCGATATGAAAGCCAGCAACATATTCAAATGGAAAACAAAACACCCAGCTTCAAAACCAACGCGAATAAAGTTAATCGCAATACCCTCTGATGTTTAACTTTCCCACGGCCTACACAGCAGACATTACAAATTACTGCTTGGCCAATTCTGGGAGGAGGAGCTGACATCATCCCTTTAATTTATTTCTATGATAACTTATTCCTCCTAGAGTAAGATGATTTACACCTCGGGTGCCTTTCACTGTTTGTGAGAGAAAAGAAATGCCTTTTTTAAACTCAACTGTTTGCTAAGGGTTCAGATTTTTTAAATTTTCACCATGGATAAGCATAAAATGATCATTTATAACGTTACACACATTCTGCAACTGTTTTGAGAACCATCGATTCATTTTGTTTGTTCATGCCTGGTTTTACAAGAATAAAACTATTCGATGTCACATCATAATAAACATAATTTATTAATACTTTGTGTAATACTATCTGCATCAATGTGAATGTAACATCACACAGAAGATTCATATTAACTTTCTGCTTTTGTTGCAGAACATCTCCTTGTGTAAGTGATCATGTGATGCTTCGGTGGCTTGCCGTTTGACAATGCTGCTCACAGGACTCTCACTGTTGCTCTGGTGATTTTGTCGTATCATTTTGTAATTTGTAATAATGACGTTTTGAAGTTTGTATGCCATGCAGATAGCTGGGTATGTTGGATATAAATGAAATTGTATAAAATTGCACGCTGGTACACGTGCACATTTGTGTGGAACGAGTGATAATGAAATCAGTGAAATGTAATAATGTCCATCATGTTTAAATGTAATTTCATTTATTAAATATATTGTACTATATAAAGGCATGCGTTGAATTCATCGTATTAATGGATTGTACAAAATGTTAACAACAAGTGAAAGGTTTCATGGTAAAATGCGATATATCACAATTTGTGTTGTCTTCAGAGTATAACTGAACATTTTTACATCTTAAATTGGAATATTTTAAGAATATAAAAACACAACCAAACTGACAGACATGGTGTTTTGCCATGAAATCATTCAAGGGTGAAAATGTCAACCTTTTGCATGACATACTTATACAACCATTTCTTAGAATATACACTTAGTTTAACATGTAGTGTACAAATGTTCTTGACAGCAGCTGACCCCCACCATTACAATATGTGCCCACATTTCTGTCATACAAGTAATTCTATATAAATACAGCAGACTATTATGATATGTTGCATATGACACGTGGAATGAATATGGCATCAAGTTGCAAAGAATGCGGTCATTCAACAAACCACAAGACATACTTTGATAAATAGTGCATTACAAAATACAGTCTGCTTTTAAGTTTGTTTAACATCTTATATTTCTGTTTTTAAAACCCATGATAATTTTGTCAATAAACTGAAGATTTGTGTTTACATTATAAACACATCACCATAAATGTTCACAGGGTACATTGTTTTTTCAAACACGACTGGACGGGGACTGCACATACAACGGCATGGTGCCGAAACTACACGGCAATTGACGTCAACATCTTGAGATCTCTACACTTTGTCTGTACAAACAGTACATACCAATCATACAAACCACCTTCAACATACAGCAGCATATTCAATAACAACCAGCAGTGCATTTCATAAGAATCGAACATAACAAATAAGAAAGATCAAACTTGTTTCATGGCCATACTAATCAAAGCCCATGAACGACTCGACCTCGACTGACGATCCACCTAACTCTATCTCGACACTTCCTGTGTCAAACTCTCCCTCCTCACACAGGGATATCAGTTCCTCTTTCGGCTTTGCTTCTTCCCGCCTCTTCCTGAACTTGATGAGTTTCCTCCGTCGTTTCTTCTTGGGTGTGTCCTTGGGCGCCTCCACGGCCGCGGAGGAGGGGCCCTCACTCAGGAAGTCTTCGAGGGAGGTGGGTAGCTGGTGAACCTGCAACCATTGACTTGTGGTGGTTATGCTTTCACCGCATGCATTAGATCATTTTATTTTCACTCGATAATAATCCTGCTATACAGTATTTTCAATGGTTGAACCATACACACATTTACATATATACACATTGATATGTGCAGTCATACAGCACATATCAAAAGAATACTTTTTTATACAAAATAATTAAAAATTATTTGAAGAAAACAAATGTAACATTGAATTTTTGCCCAACATTTTGAATAACCAATTGGTCAGAGTTGCGATGGACTATCTGTAGTTAAGTACTTTCATCAGTCCTTGTATTTGGGATTCAACAGTATACATGGGTTTTTGAAATGACAAGGACTTGTCATTTATAACAGACTACACTTCCATGTGTTTTGCTTGAGTTGTGCACAACATAGAATCTCTATCCTTACTTTTTTCCTCAAGTTTGCAGTCAGAATTTTAGGAAAACATTTTGTGGAATATCTGGTATACATCGGAGAGCTACACACGTTTGGCATCCATTTATGATGGCATACCATTACAAAACCAACCTCAGTCTCGCTCCAGAAGTCTGCGTCAGACATTTCAGCTGTCGACAGCGACTCTGCAACGTGGAAGACGCGATGGTCACGCGTGACTGGCCGCAGCATCCACTCGCGGATGACATTCTTCTGCATGTGGCCAAAGTCTGAGTTCTCGACCAGAGTGACCAGCTCATTCTGTTCAGCGATCTGCCCAAGTAGTGGCTGTGTGGGGAAGACGAGGTCATTGAGACGGGGGTGGTAGACGATGTGACGCATGGGGGGGTAGACACTGCGGGGTAGACCCACGTAGATGATCATCACGTCCGCTGTAACCACCAGATGCAGGTATCAACAACTGAGTCTGTTTAGTGTTACTGCTCATCACGAATGGTTCATGAACTTGCATGAGTCAGTTTACTGCAGTGATACTGTGGAGTGAAATTGAGCGTTGTATCATGTCTCATAGTTAAAACTGTACTGTATTTAACATCAGTCACGCAATAGGGGTTTCAGCATACTGCTAGGTTAAAGCAGTGTATGTCACTAGAATTGTTTTGCGAAATTGTAATTTGATTTTGTTAGTACACCTGTAATTCACTGAATAATCTTTTGTACAAATGTGATTAAACAAATGTCGGAGTTAGAACATAGATCCCTAATGCAAAATTGTTGGCAGGTTACTGTTAAAATAGATTTTTTTAATTTAATATACAGCAGAATTGACTCTTCAGGATAGTCACATGCATGCATGCACGCACGCACACACGCATGCATGCACGCACGCACGCACACATACACACTAGTCTAAGTGTACTACATAAACATCAACCACCAACTCACCACCCATTTCAATGGCTGCATCGTAGAGCAAGTCCAATTGCCCGTGGTCACCCTCCTCGTCAATGAGCTTGCGGCCAGGCGAGTGGACCGCCACCAGGATCACCTTGGGGACAAGAAGGGCATCATCCTTGATGTCACTCGCAGACTTCACGTGCAGTGACTCGATAGGGAAGGGGACATCTAGGAGGGAGGCGATCTTGTGTTTCACTTTCTGCAGTGTCTCACGCTGCTGCCCGACCACACACACGCTCTGTCGCACCTCAAACGCCTGCAAAGTTTCACTTTCTGTATTAGTTTCTGTTTTAAGTTTCTGTATCAGTTTCTGTATTAAGACACATGCAGTGTATGTCAACACTCCATCATTTGTATGAAAAAGGAAAATATATGGAGAACAAGCTAGAGAATCACGGACTTCGGCCAGACATGGACAGTCAGGTAAGTTAGAAGGAGAAACTTTTTGATGCATTGCTGAGGATAGTGATGGAGTTTGCCAGGACTATAGATGCAGATTTGGTGCCGAATGACCAAAGTCTTGATTGCTAAAAGTCATTTTGATCATCCCTGGTATATCTTTAATGAAATCAGGTACGCTGGGCTTGCTCTTATGTATTTTTCCATTCAGTCAACTGGTGAAGTGTTTGCTTTTTAGCCCTCTACATCCCAACTGCCCATAGCTACAGGAATGACCCTCACTGCCCAAAACCATCCAGTGGATCTTGAGTCATACATTCTAACCATTACTGGCTAGTCATCTATTATTTTTGTCTAAACTGGAGTCATTGTTGTGTGGCTTTATACTGCAATTTTGATTTCAATCAGTACTGCTTAAAAACATCTTAAATTTGTGCAAGTGCATTAGAATGTTGAATGAATTTAATTCAAATATCGTTTACCTGGTAGTCTAACCACATTATTTTCCCAGCAAAATTGGAAAAACATCTTCATTTTTTTAATAACCTTTGGCTAAACTGATACCTGTAATGCTTATTGTGAAACTAGGTATGTTTTTTTGTAGATGATCTCTATCTGCTTTATATAGCTAAATATAGCACCTTACCCTTGGATTGAGCAATTTGCGAGGGCATGGTTGTACGTCCGGTTTAGAATCCTTCTCCTCTCTGGAACAAACACATCATCATCCACTGACTGTTGAAATTTTCAACATGAGCAAATATCAATTAAATTAACACCTTCACGCAAGTCAGTGCCTGGATGGATCTTATGAAAGTTGTTCACTTCACTTACTGGAGAGGCAGACTGGTCCAATCGATCAATATGTTGACGCCTCTGGTATGCATTCAGGCATCTTGAAATTACTTCTAAACATACATTGTTCCTTCCCATATCTACCACTAGTTACTGCAGAATATACACTGCAACACAATTATTTGGCATTCCGACCATAATTTTCATATTTCAACCGATCAGATCAACGGTATATTATATCTTAATTACTTAATTTATTACACTGGTAAATGATGTATTTTGAGTTGATTCTGGTTTATAATTATGCCATTTATTGTATTTGATGTTTTGATATATGTCAGGTAAAGGCTGCAGCAGTGTCATGCAGGGCTGGGGTCAATTCAAAAAGAATTGGAATTGATCAATTCAATTCCAGTTCAATTCCAGAATTGGAGTGGGAATTGGAATTGAAAGATTTTGAACAAAATGAATTGAATTGGAACTGAAAGATTTTGAATTGAAAGATTTTGAATTGAATTGGAATTGAAAGTTTTTTTATTGGAATTGAATAAAAAGGAATTGAGCATCTGGAATTGTTGTGATGCTGCGAAGGATATTTTACAGACAGTTGGGAGTATTGCTGTGCAGGCAATGGTGTTTAATGACCAAGAAAAGTTGGACAATGAAGCTGCTGGTCAAACATTACTCAGCAATTAATCAGTGGATGAAACTGATGCATGGGAAGTCAATTAGGCTTGTCCCACTACCTAGTGTGAATGAGTGCTGGTAGGGACAGCTTCAAAGAACCAATGAAATTGTCCAGATAACAATAGCACTTTCCCAGTATCACATGCTAAGCAAATACTCATGAGGATTATTAGGACTACCCAGGTGCCAGGAGTGAAGCCAGGATATCTCCAAACAGTCAAAAGTGTAACCAGTTAAAATACAAAGATTACCAGTGTAAACATAAGCCCAGTGAAGACTGACAACACTTGTAGATGATAATAACCAGAATATGACAATCATATAAATGTTATAAAAAATATATAATTATATTTTACCCAGCCAATACTACCCAGTAATCACTCGGTGGTTCCTAGCTATTCAATCCTTTGTAACACCTTGCCTGTATTGGTGTTTAAACACTGGTTGATGCATTGACATATTTTGAGTTCATTGTTTATCTTATTTCTGTATGTTTCATTACGCTACGTGTCAGTGAGTAAAAAGTCGAAACAATTTTAATGTGCTGATCTATGTTTCAACAAAATTAATTAAGTAGGTGATGCTGGAACGAGAACAGACTCAGTAGAAGCCAGACATTCCAATTATGCAGTGAAACCAGTGATGCCTGGATTAAAATGCAATGCAATGAAATGTCACTGAATAAATTCTTTTGATTTTGGTGATTATGTAAATACATAAATAAATAACATGCTGTATCACCCCCCTGTATTAATCGTATAATTTTATGGTTAATTTTTGTTATGTGAATTGGAGCGAAATTGGAATTGAACAATTATAGACTGAATCAGAATTGAAAGAAATTGACTTGGAATTGAAAAAAAAATTATTGAAAGAAATGGAATTGGAATAGAAAACATTTAATTGAAAGAAACTGAACTGGAATTGACTAAAAGGAATTGCAATGAATTGGAATTGAAAGAATGGAATTGACCCCAGCCCTGATGTCTTGTTAACTAATGACTTGCATATAAGTTTTTTAAACTTCTACATCACCTCAGGCTTATTATCATTCCAACAATGCCAATGGCAAAAATCCCCGCAATGAGTCAGTCATACTTTTTAAACAGAAATCAGAGTATTAAAAGGACTTTTTGTCAGTGACACAAACACAATTTACGACGTTATTTTTTTATTTAATAAAAAATATTGAAGTTCTATAATTGTGACAGTGTGACTATGACTCTATCATCTATGGACGGTACTACTAGAAAGATTGGCCAAATGTGATTCAAACCGTGGTCTTAACATGAACTCGAATGTGCAGGCCTCGTGAAACACATCCAGGCATGTTTATAACTATTGTGCTACCGTGACTGAACACTGTTTATAACTATTGTGCTACCGTGACTGAACACGAGTACTCCAGAGTTCAGTAATCAGGACCGTTTCCTTTGGCGTTGACACTGTCACTGACGGGTCGGTCATGTGCCATTTGGGGCAGTAAACAAAATGCAGTAAATGCAGTCTCAGGTGGCAAGTGCATCAACACGTCTCATACAATCATGACTTTGCTACTTACCTTATGTTGTCGGGGTGGTATATATAGGTATCATCGTGGAATGAGACGTCGCTGGTTGTGTAGTGGAGGAAATCATTTCCGAAGTACCAAGTGTCGGCCGCCATTCGACAGACGTCTGGTTTGTTGTTTACCGGCCGTTCATCTGTCCACGAGAGAGCGCCACTCTCTTGATCTCAGTCGGTTAGTTTCCTCGGGCCGTCTTCCGGGGTGAGGCGCTACCGTGATATGTAGGGCCTGATCGCCTGTTCATTCCTCTGTTAGTGCACTGCATCGTTGCATGTATCTGGTCACTATGAGTCATTGCCACAGGGTGTTACGTATGTAAAAATCAAATACAGACCCCAGTCATTCCGCCCGAAAAACATTGAGACTGGAACGAACTGTCTGATACAGCTGTGACTGCCAGAAACACAAACAAGGCAAGGGTCCACAAGTCTAGACCCTCCATAGGTAGCTTAGGTTGGAACAGTGATCCTTTTTAATAATTTAGTTATTTATTTATTAATTTATTGGGTGTTTTAAAACGATTGTTGTCATTTGGTGTGTGTGTGTGTGTGTGTGTGTGTGTGTGTGTGTGTGTGTGTGTGTGTGTGTGTGTGTGTGTGTGTGTGTGTGTGTGTGTGTGTGTGTGTGTGTGTGTGTGTGTGTGTGTGTGTGTGTGTGTGTGTGTGTGTGTGTGTGTGTGTGTGTGTGTGTGTGTGTGTGTGTGTGTGTGTGTGTGTATGCATGTTTTTTATTCTTCTTATATACTGAATCTCTGTTGATCTGACTCTTAATTAAAAATGACTCATATACCTCCTATGTAGTTGTGGTGATTGCCGCCAAATGGATGAAGGTCCCTATATTAGTTTGACGTACACGTGTTTTGACAGACAGCCACGACACACGGCGGCAGGAGCTATAACCCGTTGGCACGGAAGTGACGTCACTGTCACGACGCCATTTCTGCCCATGCCTACCATACAGCAGTATATAGGGGCTGATCACGAAATATCTTTCTGGATTAACCCGGAATACTACTGTAGATTGAAGCGGACGAAAGTGGAAATTATCAGCGGCAACTGAAACGACAAATAGGCCTATTCGATGTGGACGCGGTAAGTTGACGTTATTCAAGTTTCCAGTGTCTATACCACGATATTTATCGGCAAAACATAGCCTACCTTGCTCTTGGTTAGCATATCATCGTAGTTAATATTATTTTATTGTAACAATCATATTAATCATTAGCAGCGGTCCATCTGGTCTCGAGAAATGCATAGCTCAGATGCCCAGTTGAATTGTGGTAGGAGTAAAATATTAAACCAACGATATATAAGTAATGTACGAGGCCAAGGCGGAGTTGTGCTTTAACTCCTTGTCCCGTGTGATATAACGTTGAACCACTCGTTCTGTTCATTCTCTCCCCCAACTTCTCCTCAGCTGCTCCCTCTGTTCACCCTTCACAATCCATCGAGATTCCGTTACCCCATCTCGTTTCCGCCTTTGCTGTCTTCGCTAGTTTGTCTGGATCCATCTTTTCCTCCCTCCGCCCTCCCATCGTCTTCCCATCCGTCCGGTCGTCCTCTTTCCCTCCATATTTCTTGCTCTCTTCCTCCTCCTCGCTCGCTCGCTCGCTCGCTCGCTCTCTCTCTCTCTCTCTCTCTCTCTCTCTCTCTCTCTCTCGTCTCTCTGTCTCTCTCTCTGCTCTCTCTCTGTCTCTCTGTCTCTCTGTCTCTCTGTCTCTCTGTCTCTCTGTCTCTCTGTCTCTCTGTCCCTCTGTCTCTGTCTCTGTCTCTGTCTCTGTCTCTCTCTGTCTCTCTCTGTCTCTCTCTGTCTCTCTGTCTCTCTGTCTCTCTGTCTCTCTGTCTCTCTGTCTCTCTGTCTCTCTGTCTCTCTGTCTCTCTGTCTCTCTGTCTCTCTGTCTCTCTGTCTCTCTCTATCTCTCTCTCTCTCTCTCTCTCTCTCTCTCTCTCTCTCTCTCTCTCTCTCTCTCTCTCTCTCTCTGTCTCTCTCTGTCTCTCTCTGCTCTCTCTGTCTCTCTGTCTCTCTGTCTCTCTGTCTCTCTGTCTCTCTGTCTCTCTGTCTCTGTCTCTATGTCTGTCTGTCTGTCTGTCTGTCTGTCTGTCTGTCTGTCTGTCTGTCTCTCTCTCGGTCTCTCTCTCTCTCTCTTTCCCTCGACCATTCTGCTCTCTTCCTCCCCCTCTCTCTCATGGAACTTAATTATGTTGTTTTTGTTGAAACTACCTTAATACTAAACTTATAATTACTGGTATTTGGATGTCACAGCTACCTGGAAGCAAAGTGGTACCTGAAACAAAATCACGCAACTGAACGAAAATCTCTTCTTCATAGTTTTTATACATACATTTGGCATACGTATTTTCTCTTTTTCCTCATTTCTTCTAGGGTTTTTTGTTGCTTATATTATTATTATGTCTGGTTTGCTTTTCTCTTTCCTTCAACAATTATAACCAACCGTTGTTCAATTATCAAGATTGATTGGTCAACGTATTATACAGATACAGTAAATGTATTACTGTTCGTGACTGACCGCACCAGATGACAACACGTCTGGGAGGCAACGTTCATCGCTGAACACTGTAATGCACACTTCTTTTCGGTCACTGTCACCAATTATGACACAGCCCAATAGTTATCAAACAGTGTTTTTATCACATCATATTAGAACTTAAATCAAAAGTTACATACTAATTTTCTGAAATGCTTTTACAAGAACTTCACATACTCTTTTACCTTTCAAAACGCATTGCACTTACTCATTTACCAGTAGTTCTCACTCGGGGAAGGATTCGCCCATACCAATGTTAGTACGCGACAGTTATTCTGCGTAAATTCTCTAATGTATAAATACACAATATGATGGGGATACATACACAATCACATATTATATTCCCATTTAATATATCTCCATATATCACGTTATTTGATTTGTTTAGTTAATTAATCAGATACCAGGAGTATGTAAATAAATCATATAACCTGCACTAGAGAGTAACATTCCAGAACAACTAAACAGGTCTTATCGTTCGTTTCGGTTTACTCACAATAACTCAAATCAAGCACCCTCACCGGCGCAATACTTAGCCGGGATACGTCCGTTGTTCAAAAGAAACAGACGGAACATATACGACTGTCACCGCTTCAGTTTGACCGTCTTGTTCTTCGTCGTCGTTCACTTCAAGACGGGAACATCTGTCGCCCTCACGAATGATGCCATCCTCGTAAATGTCTCGAGATTCCCGTACTCGTTCGTGGGAGTCGTCTAGCCACACATGCATCCTGTGGCCATCCTGTATTGAGTATTGTGTAGTAGGTGTTTACTTGTCATCAGTCCGTTTTCACAGGAGCATATCTTTGAGTGACCAATCTCCATGTTGTCATATAGATGTGCTTTCATTTGTTATGCTCAATTCGGAATCGAAACTGAATAATCTGGTCGGGTTTTCTTAGGTGGTAGTACCTGTCAGTCAGTGTAAATAGCAAACTGTACAACGTTCATTGGCACTTGGCAGTAACATGCAATATAAATATTGAAATGATTGTTTTTTACATTCTGTCTTATCGTATGAACACTCACTCATGTGGTGCCGCCGGCCGCCGCTAACGCCGCTTTCGTCAACGCAACAGTCACGTAAACAAACATTTCCTAGAAAGATAACAACTTCATTGTTCTTTTGGTATCTGATCTTTCGATGATGTCAAACATTACTGGTACGTAATGCTGGAGTCTGCAGTAACGTAAAATCAAAGTCGTAACTGTCGTCGCACTCATTGCCATGTTCCTCGATGTCCGCACTAGTCTCCTCTAACCCCGACACACACGTCGATGAAGGTATGGTCTCCAGTTGGATGTCATCTGTCTTCCTCTCCATGGAGAGCAGCCGCCGTTCTTCGGCATCGCCCCTGTCCGGCGCAGGATGTTCTGGCCACTGGCCGCGAGAAGACGACATTGGCCGTGGCATGGCCGCCGACTGCTGCAGGTGCGGGGAGGCGTTGAGCTTAGCTACAATCGCCATCTTGCGGTGGCGTCGGTGGCTTCTGGAAGACGTCCTTTGCACGACGCGCATAACTTTCAAGTATTCGTTGATCTGCTGGTCTTGCATCAGTTTCCGACGGCTCTTCGCGACGTTAAATACGACAAGAAACGCCGCGACTACGCCATAGACGAAGAGGAAAACCAGTATGTAGAGCAGGGCGCCACCGCCGTGAGTGTCCCCCAATATCGCCCGCCCGCTCGTGTTCGCCGCGGCTGGCAGCTGTACCACTTCGACAGTGATCGTCTTGTTCGGCGGGAACTGGTGCGTGATGCGGGCTACTTCCCGCTGTAGCGCTCGATCCAGGTTCTCTCTTTGCTGCATTTTAGTACGAACGTACACAAGAGACCTGTAGATGGACGTACACACTACATGTATGTCTTGAAGTATGTAGACTGGGTTAATCACTACACTTCGACAGCCAAATCCTAACCACGACCGCATTGCACTTTTCGCTTCACCGTGCAAGCCACAAAGCCACGCGCGTTGACAATCGTATCTCTCGTTGCTTAATTCTTCAGAATGGGTTCCGCGAAGGCGTTGCTTATGTAAAAATTGATGTATACAAAATAATTGACACAATTGCATAGCTGACACTTAGACAAATTAATGTCATTACAACGGGATAATTTTAGACAAAGCATAACTGGAGACTGTTTTCGTAGGCCTACAATGTACAACGTCACGGCAAATTTACTATACTAATCCACATAACCATATTTATGATATATAAATAAGACTGTGCGTCAGTGCATATTGTACCGTGTGCCGGTCGACCTATGTACCTGCTATTAATCGCATAATTCGTTTATGGTTCATTAGAAGAATTGATAACAGACAGGACGTACACATTGACATGTTTATTAAACAAACACGATAACAAATATGACTAAGGGAAATTCGATTAAGGCACAATAACACTTCACTCTAACAACGTTTGTAGCTGTATTACCTAAGCATCAAGTGACATTAATCTGCAGGATCAATGATCGTTAATAGCTAGAAATACCTTTATAATGTCTGTATTTGGCTGAGTTTGTAGTTTTGCTAGATGTAATGAAAAGCAAAAACAAACTAGTTTCTATTCCCTCGGTTCTCGGATATAGTTTCAGTTTAATGCATATTACTATTAACACTATAACATTTCCATATACAGTCATTTTTCGTTTATCCGGTCTTAAATAATCCGGTTGTTTCGCGATCCACATGGATGTGGGAACAATTTTGATAACACATATAATAAGATGTCTCGCTAATCCGTACGTTTCTTTTATCTGACAAAAACGATGGGAACCAAAGTGTGAGGATAACTGAAACATGGCATTAGTATGATAAAATAATTAATACCAAGTCACACTAATTCAGATTCATTGCTGCTATGTACACAGTATCGTTTCATTTAACCCATCTGTCTTCTTCTTCTTCTGTTCCGTTTGCACTCCTGGTAGGAATTGTGTCTGTCTAAACTACGCTTCCATCTACCTACACTACAATCGTCCGATGCGGCCCTTCCAAGTCCTTCCCGTTGACCGTCTCCAGTTTTTCGACGACCTTCATCTTCTCCTTGAGTCTGCAGGCTTTGTCGTTGGTCGCTCTCAGGCTCGGCACCAGCTTCAGGTAGCGGGCGGTGTCGCCGTCTCTTTGGCGCGAGTTGCTCTGACTGCGCACGTGAGCTCCGATGAGGAAGACCATGGCGAGGCTGTATATGAGCACGACAGCGACGGCGTACCTGGTGAGGGCAGACGGGGGCAGACGTGTTAGGTCTGCTGCTGTTGTTGCACCTGACGGCTAACAGGGATTTTATGGGAGTCTCCACAGGATTTTTGTGAAATTGTTCGACTCCCGGAATAGGCGCAAATCTCCCTGAACATCACCCCAAGACTCAGATTTCCAAAAGCACCCCTTGTTTAAGATTTACAATCTGATATAAACATAGTTTGATATCCACGGACATTTATATTTATCTATAATTACACCTCAGGTGTTAACTTGGCTGTTTTCACCACTTTGGCGGACTTGTTTTTTTTCTGACGCCGGTTGGCGTTTCCGGGCAGCATGCGTGTGAAGTGTGGTCATACCTTCTCTCGAATAGTGGACCGATAGTGCCGACCACTTAGGCGTCTTTTATTGTGAAATGTTAGCTTAACATAATAATTTTAAATAGAATAAAATATATGACATTTTAGGTATATAATATTTATTTATTAGTTTAACATAACAACTTTCAAATAGGTAAGTTATCATTTTAAACGACATTTGAAATATATAATATTAATTTATTTACTAGCGTAACATAATTATATATATATATATATATATATATCATTTTATTGTATAATGTAGGCGCTACGTCACTCAAACATCATTCCTATTTGACATGAAATGTACATTGCATGTTGAACATGGCGAATAAAGCTTTATGATTATTTATTATTATTTTCCTAACTTAATTCCGACAGGAAAGAACGGTTGCTTGCAGAGATACCTCGAATCTCACGGATAAAGAATCTAAACGAGTTTGCAGGTAAAGCTGCAAAGAAATTTGTGAAATTATACAGGAGGCAGTATTGACCTCATTGCTCCGACTGGGTCGTCCTCGCGAGGTGCTATCGTTGACTCGGTGGTCGTTAATTGCTCCATCGCATCTATGATAAGTCGACCGACCTGGGTTGCATTGTCCTTGCTCCGGAAAGGGGACTGTAACGACGAATATCGTGACTTTGCGTCAAACAGTTTCAAAATTCAGCAGGGTTTACGATTCCATTCGCGTTATTTAATA
Source organism: Ridgeia piscesae (assembly GCA_025642075.2). NCBI lineage: Eukaryota > Metazoa > Annelida > Polychaeta > Sabellida > Siboglinidae > Ridgeia > Ridgeia piscesae. The sequence goes on from JAODUO010000548.1 coordinate 207,749, forward strand.
ATTGTTTGATCTGAATCCAAGAAATAAAGTGATTGCAGTTTTGCAGTGCTCAAAGGATTATATATATATATATATATATATATATATATATATATATATATATATATATGTATATATATGAACGCCTGGATCGACGTATTGGTTATAATTTTATTATTGTCCAATGACAAGTCCGCCGATCCAAATAAATACATTGTAACAACAACATCGACAATAATAATAATAATGACAACAACATTTATTATGTATTAGTTCTTTCTGTGTGATCAACGTGTTTGCGTTACAAATAACGTAATGCGTCAATTAAGCTTTGCTACCGTTGCTCTGTAATGACATCACACTTCTTAATAGCACCTTTCATGAACATTTGAGTAGAAACGCAAACGTGTGCCACATAATGAATGTACACTACATTAATGCCATGACCTAATACATTATAAGTAACAGTGACATTACTTTTCACTTACCTGCATCGATTCCGACATTTCAGAGCCTCTGGGAACTCTTTAAATGATTGCCTTGTTTTGCATTCTCTCATTTGCAGTATATAATATAATCATAACTTGATTCTTCGATACAAATTCTGCTAGGAACTATTATATTCTTCTTAGTTGTCTGTTAAGATCTTATCTGCTGTCGAACACTTATGTGCTGGCTGTACGCGACAATACCAACGTGTATAGTTATCCAATCCCGTATGTGTATTGTCTTCGAACTCCTCTACAAGCTTCCAAATGTTTCTGGTTGTTTGGTCATCGTCAATCTGCCGATATCCGTCGTTGTTCCGGAGAATGGGTAAACGACATCGGCTGACGAGTCTCCTGTGAATATAATATTCTTGGTGGCTGATCCACGCTTCTCGTTGGTTCCCGAAGTGCTCGATTGCACTTAACAGTGACACATAGTGAACTACGAAAAACGTTACTTCTGCTGAACAGTTGAGTTAATTCTGTTGAACACTTGAGTTAATTCACACCTGTCAATCGTTGTCACACATTCGTAATCAGCTTTGTGTGTAAGATAACATCTGGCGATCGCAACAATGGGTGAAGGTACCGGCATGATAGTCGTCGGCCATTGAACACAGGCATATTGACTGCGTTTCTAGACGAGAATGCATGAATCAAGAAAGCCGGAGCTACCACACTAGTCACAGTGTCAATACAACCTGATTGCTCCGGTGGTACTCTTTCAGTTTATGTCAGCACATGCGTGATTTATGTCCAGTGGATTATTTCTTGCCTTTGCCTCTCAGACAGTTAGATCAGCTGACAGTCACACGGGTGTTTGAGAACATACCAACACCCAACGGACGCACAGAATATGTGTCGTACATTGTTTCTTTGACACAATTTGTCGGTTATTTGTTTAATTGGCACAACGTTATAGGTGCATGTACCATATAATATCTTGCCTTGTGTCTAAGGCCAACAGCGGGGCGCAATGGTCGATTGCAAAGTTACGTGACGTAAACGTAAATATAAACACAGATAATAAAACCTTTGACTCAGTAGTTAGAGTTGTGGATTAGTGGTTACAGCTGTGACTCTGAAGACATACCTGTGACCCGATGGTTAGAACTGTGACACGTTGTGTTGAACTTTGACTTTAGAGTTGTGACGTGGTTGTTAGAGTTGTGACTCCATGGTTAGAGCAGTAACCCGGTGGTTCTTGCTGTGACCCGTTGCAAATACTTACTTATGCATGTTTGCTCGCTGACAGCATAAGCCATCATCGATCAAGGAACGCCATAGTTCTTTGTTTATGGCCATCTTCTCCATCTCTCTCCTGGTGTGTCCCATGTCATTTGGTTCGTTTTTGTGTGTGTCTCTTTGCCACGTGTTCCGTGGGCTTCCTTTTCGCCTCTTCTTTGGGGAGTTCCACGAGGGTGTCTTGTACACTTCAGAAGGTGTATGGCCACTTCAGATAACATTCAGATTCTGCGCAGGCATTTGTTGATGAAGGTCTGTATCCGTTTTAGTATCTTCTGCGTCAGTTAGGCCTACACATATAAAACGTTTCAAAGATACCGTAAGTTCGAACATTCTATTGAGAGCTCGTGCCAGCGATTTAAATGATAAACAATACGGATATATTACGCTCTTCTAGTCCTGCAAATCAGACGAACAAATCCAAGCGTAGCGTCAAAATGACATATGTTACTGCAACGTGCCTGTAGTATGTGTTTGTTCAATCAAGATTATACGCTACGTACAATCCTGATTGAAAAAACACATACCGATCGGGCCATCACAAAAACACACATGCATTTAGGTTTTAATTTTGGCCCTTCATTAGACATCATAGGATAGTTTCACGAACGTGCTCGAGATCCCCGACGTAATAGCATTCGCCTGGTGTGCCATCAACGCGGCCATCTTCATTCTCCGAACGAGGTGCTTCTTTCCCGTTTGGGTCCAACAGCGTGCTCTGTTCATTAATGTCAACTTCGACGTCTAACCCTGTATTCGTAGTCAAAAGCGGAATGCCGTTGTCGTCGGGCAGAATGTCGTCATTTCCCGTATCGTCAACGACGATCTCCGGCATCGGACATCGACTGCACGTATTATCGCCCACAAGCGAGAATCTCTGGGTGCTGCAGCTCGCGGCGACCGACTGTTCGCCGACGCCATAACTTGGCGGATTCAGGGGAGATGTCGGTGTAGAGACATCGGCGTCGTAGCTACTCTCCCGAAAGTAGTCCGGCTCACTGTTCTCAGACACGGACGTATGTCTTTTGGCGGCCGACTCCACTTGAAGTTGATCTTGTGGTGCGTTCAAGATTCCCTGGCTGCCTTCCGGCCACTGTGCCAGCGGTAGGCCGATGACAAGTGGAACGATGTGACTCAGTCTCGACTGAGTGAGGCCGGTTGAGCCCGGCTGGGTCCGGGGCAAGGCTTCCAACTTAGCGGCGATGGCATGTTTGAGATTGCGGTAGTGACTCTTCGATGACGTCTCCTGGACAACCTGTGGATAAAGTAAAAGTAAAGTAAAGGCAAGTTCTTATATAGCGCAGTATCCAGTCCTCAGGACCGTTCGTTCAAAGCGCTTTACACTTTACTTCCCTGACAGACCTGTTCACTCAGACACTATCTCGGCTTCTCTGGGAAGCATCCAGTCATATGCTACCATTAATGCGCGAAGGTTGCTCGTACACATATCCACCACTGTCTATAGCCAAGTACTCATTTATACAGCTGAGTAAACTGGAGCAATGTAAAGTGAAAAAACTTGCCCAAGGTTAACAACGCAGCACAGGATTCTAACCCGGGTTCTCATATTCGAGGCCGAAGCTCTACCTCTGAACCATTGCGCTCTACATAAACCAGTACACGTTGGATCCCTGTCTATCGTTATAGCCTTAGCGATATAGATCTACATTAGCTTAGGACAACACGTACTGGGCACTAATGACGCGGCAAGCACATCCGCTCAGGTCGGCACCACCTGACAACTTTAGTCACAACAGTTGACTTACATCCTAGCTAATCCGCAACATTGTCATGACACCTTCCTACGTTAGAATGCCTGCACGCTATAGTATACATTTACACTCATTGTCGGATCATACGCCAGTAGTAGAATGTGCTGCTCACGTATTTTAGTTTAAATAAAATATGTACAGCAGCCTAATAAGAATACTGTTTTATACCCATTTGGTGATAGTTAAAACTAGAAATGGAATTCTGTCGCAATGATATCCAATGTGTTGATATTGTCTTAATAGTACACGTGTATGGAACTAGAAACTTACACATGTATTCTATTTAATACTATCATGCAGAAAATGGAGATATCACAAAAGGTGATGTATACTATAGGCCCTTAGGCAACCATGACCCATTATTTCATTAAATCACAATACTTTTTTTATCCAATGAAGAACCCGTAACCGTAAAAGGCATATCGTTTCTGGGAAGAATCACATTATAGTTTGTGCAAGTTACATTAATCCCTAACTTGGCGTTGAACCACAGATAAACCTCAAATGGAAAACCCACATAGATAACATCATCTCAAAGGCAAATAGAAATCTCGGACTGATCAAACAGATGCTCACACGAAGCAAAGACAAGAGCATACACTACTCTTGTTAGACCAAACCTAGAATACCAATCAACAGTGTGGGATCCATATCACAAATGCCAAATAAACAAAATAGAATAATTCAACGCAGAGCTGCCCAATTTCTGTGATATGATTTTTCAAGAGAAGGTAGTGTGACTAAGATGTTAACAACACACATCTACAGAGCAGGAGGAAAGTTGCAATACTTTCTGTCTTCTATAAAGTATTACACAACCAAATACCTGTCAAACTACCAAACTCTCTCAACACGTATACCCGCCACACCAGATCAATGGTCATTACCACTGCATTCCCGCGTTGACGTTTTCGAATAATATAGTTTCTTCCCTCGCACAATTAAGACTGGAACTCCCTTAGCCCAGGGTGACAAAATGGAAACTTTCAAATGCAAAACAGAAACATTTCTTTTTAGTGTAGGTATTTGGAACTATGTGGTCAGCATCCAAATGACAAAGGATTAATCGCATTATAATTATAATTTATTTTTCCATCCTGTTATTAAATCCCCCGATGCTGCCCATGGGGTGACCACAGGATTGTTATACCGAATGGTTGTTTCCGTTATCCATGTTGACGTAGCATTGTCCTCAACTGATCAATGAACGGTTTACGTCGCTGGGAACAATCGTATAAGTTAGGCGCAACGTTTGGCAAAACGTCAAAGTTACGAAATCGCTGAGTAATGGTGAATTGAAAACGTGTGGCACAAGAATGGCAGGCGATATTTACAAACATAACAAGTGTAGACGTGCGTAGCTGTTGGCTTACGGCACTGGCGCCCTCGTTTCGTAAAGTCTCCATGTAACATTTACTTTAATAAACACTGCAACGATTTAGTTTAGCATCGGACCTTCTTCTCGCTGTTAGTAATGTTAGCTTTAAATTTGTGCAAAATTAGCAAATACTAATAATTGTTATATTCATAGTTATTATTATGCTCGAGTCAATCGATGCCCTTAACACACACACACACACACACACACACACACACACACACACACACACACACACACACACACACACACACACACACACAAACAACAACACTACAACTAATATATATATATATATATATATATATATATATATATATATTAAGGCATCGATTGACTCGAGCATAATAATAACTATGATTATAATAATTATTATTATTTGTTTATTTTGCGCAAGAAAATTAGGTCCGAGTCCATTTAATTAGATTCTAATCTCTGTACCGATATATGAATGCGAAAACATGCTGTTGGCTTCCATTGTATGTTTATATTGTATGCGAACTAAGCTAAGCCATATTATAGCAATAAGCCCCTTTATTTAAAGCTAAAACACGAATATAATACCTACTCTACTTAAGCAGTCTGCAGTATATATATATATATATATATATATATATATATATATATATATATATATATATATATATATATATGTGTGTGTGTGTGTGTGTGTATGTGTGATGTTGTATGTTGTGTGTGCGTGTGCGTGTGCGTGGTGCGTGTGCGTGTGTGTATGTAGTATATATATATATATATATATATATATATATATATATATATATATACAACATATCGTGAAAAAAGGTAAATAAATTAATAAAATAAACAGGTTAATAAGTGAACTGTAAAGTCAATACAAAATCCATTAAAATCGGCAGAGAAGGCAAAGAAGTAAAATAAGAAGGTTATTTATATCAGCAAATGAATCATAATAGGTAATCATTACAATAAACATACTAGGCATAAGCATTTTCACAAGTAATACCAATACACACATATAACAATAATGCAATTGTTTTTAATTGTAATCCACTGTTGTAATTAATGTAAACATACTTTAATTTTACAATGGATAGAGGGTCCACTACACATACTGTGGCTATCATATTCCTGCGCCCATTATCCAAATTAATGTTAGTTGCGAAGTTATGAAATCCATTTACGCAGCACGCACGCACGCACGCACGCACGCACGCACGCACGCACGCACGCACGCACGCACGCACGCACGCACGCACGCACGCACGCACGCACGCACGCACGCACGCACGCACGCACGCACGCACGCACGCACGCACGCACGCACGCACGCACGCACGCACGCACGCACGCACGCACGCACGCACGCACGCACGCACATTCGCGCGCACCCTCACACACATATAAACAACTCTTGCACGAACTCACGAATAAACACCAACGACCCGACCGCAAGACGGAGACTATATATAGCAGCCCATGGACGTGCTCACCTGGAACTCTCGCAGGTACTTGTTGATCTGCTGGTCCTGCAGTTGCTTATGCCGCTTGCGTCTGATGCTAGAGGCGATGAGGAGGACGATGGACAGGCCGTAGATGAGGAACACGGAAGCGACGTAGTAGCTGGCGAGCCGAGCGTCCTCCTCCGCCGATATCGAGCTGTTGAACGTGTCCGTCTTTCCGGGCAGCTCTAGAACGAACGTCGCCGAGTAGGTGTCGTTGCCCCCCCCTTCAAGCGACAGACGCACGTTGTACCGTTTCGTCTTCTCCATGGCTGATGTCCGGAGTCTGCAGATCGCGTGCGCCACGACGGAGCAACCGGCGTCCAAATGCCGGCGATATGTGTACGAGATGTTTTAAGGAAACGCTACCAAGCATGGGCTGAAGGCTTGTACACAAACTGATTGTTCTTCGAAGTACAGCTTTACTATAATTCTCCGTGCAGGTCTGTTGGCTAGACGTGCCCGAACAATGCGTGCGAGTTGCTGATTCATACAGCGCCGCATGATAAGATCTGTACAGCACTCGGTTGGAGTAAAACATACAGTAATCGATACGAATTAACTCCTGCATTGTATGATTAACGGCGCGGATCAACCGCAAACCCGGAGCTTATACAGCGATTATAATGCCCTGATATTACGAGCTGGATTCAAGTGAAGCTGGAGTGCTCTCGTCGTTGGCTTGGCGCCGTGAGAAAGGCGAACAATGCACGTATTAAGAACGGAAGCTCGTTAGAATCCCCAAGGAGGCGCCGTTGACACGCTTCAGTGATTACACAGATCGTGGCAAACGTCCACGAGTTCGCAGTGCGTGAACCCATTTAATAATTACGGCAGGAAACGTGTAGAATAGACGCGTGAAAAACTGGTAAAACATCGTCGCACGCGGACGTGACCTGGTTAGTTCTGAGTCGTGTCTGACGTCATATTTAGAGTTGTACACTGCGTATAGTCTGTGTCATACTCTCAGTCGTGCCACCCCGTACACTGAGTGGTGTTATGAGCCGTGCTCTGGTCGGAATCGTGCCCGAGTGTGTGCCTTAAGTTGTTCTGAATCTTCATTTGGATTGTGCTTTGAGTCGAGCTCGGAGTGTACAGCACATTGTTACTGCTGGAAGAGAAACCCGATCGCTAACAGAATCAAACTGTAGAGCCTACGCCCTTTCTCTCTCACACATTTGACGTATTTCAGTTGGTTTCTAGATACAGTGTACAGTGCTTCCTACCAAGCTGCAATTCGCACTTAAACAACTCAGCCATTAGCCTATATTTTTATCGCAAATATTTAACATTGGAGCTATGCTTTCAACAACAGGCTATCAATCGTTTATATATTAAACATAGTTTTTTGCAATACATTAAATTCCGTGAAACGCCTTAACGAAAAAACATGTTACAATCTACCCGGGTTTAATTCGGTACAATTATATAGCGAAAGTCGATCGGTACTATCACCTGTATCACAAACATATTATATATAAAACTAGTCGAGTAATCCGGCGATGCTTGGTGTGAAAAGGGCAACCACCGTCTGAAATGTTTTATACCAGACGTCACATCCCACCGCTCCGAATAAAATTTAATATTCTGGCAAAGTTAAATCTCGCTTCTGGAAAAAAGTAGTGTCCCGCGCTAAAATGTTCGAAAATTTTGTAACGTTGTTTCAGCGCATCCCAGAATCATGTCGTAACATGACGCATCAAACTGTTAACGTATGGCAGTATCTATGTATCCAGTAAGTTGGGACAGAGCTAATTTATCCTAGCCTCGGTTACCAAGGCTCCGTGAGGTGGCAGCACTTTTAAGCCCCTCAACTCTGCCTGGGGAAAGAAACGTTCTGCATTTGTTACCCGCCAGGGCGGCCTTACCCCAGATTAGAGTAGAGACGCTGATTGGCTCTCAGGCCAACTATGAAATAAAAATTAAAATAACGATATACTTTTACAAGATAATGATATCCTATGAAAAGTATTCAACATTGAACTTATATTAACACAAAAATAAGTAAAAATTCAAATTTACAGCTGTTTATAAAATAAGAATTACGGCAGGATTAACCAGTATCCGTGAGATGGCAGCATTGTTTAGCCCCACACGAATAACATACACATTAAATAAGGATACCTTTTTATTTAAAAAAAATGCTGTATTATTAAAAATTATTCTAAATTAAACTTATATTAACATAAAATAAATAGAAATACAAATTTGCAGTTGTTTATAAAAATAGAAATTACGGCAGGATTAACCAGGGTCCGTGAAGTGGCAGCATTGTATAGATCACGCGGATAAATATTCAAAAGCCGGGAGACTCACCAGACCGTCTTCTCGGCGTAGTTCCGCAGCCGACCGACAGTCGGTTAAGCGAGACTAATCCATCCTGGGACTCTTCAACACACAGCGCCCTCACACGGATGGTATAAAACTTAAAACAGATACCGTACTAAACGACGAGACGTCCGAGATTGAACGAGATGTGCGCGCGTTTGGTTCGACAGGGGGAGTGCCCCAGCTTCTATCTAATAGCTCTGCTTGTGGTTTGCTTACGTCACAATCAAAATGATGCGCGACACCTCCGTCAAGCTTTGTCTTCGCCAACAATGTTCATAACCGTTAAGTATGTGAATTACACTACTACTGCAAACATTACTGCATACATTTGGCAGTCTAACAACTTTTCCTTGGGTTTTCGTCACAAAGATAATCTCATAAAACCAGAATTTCCAAACAAATACGACTAAAATTACGTGTTCAGGCAGCCATTTTATTGATCGCCACGAGTTTAACGTTGCTAAGCAACCTGGCTACAACAATCATCGCCACGATAGACCATAGCCTTAGGAACTATCGATCCCTCCACATTCTCCACCCCCGGATGAATTTTGAAAAAGTTTAAATCTACTAACAATCCCGATAAGCTCGCCTCGCTAGATAGCAATGCAAAATGTCAGCTCATGACATGCGCAAAACTGACGGATGTCCTCAGATAGACACACTGATACTGGGGCAGGCAGATATACAGAGAAACACTGGCCGATGGCTATTTGCTATCCCTCCACGTCCAAATGCTATTTCGATGTATAAACATATTTAAATTTAGGGTTGGTATTAGGTTTAGGGTTAAGTTAGATTGTATTCAGTAGATTCAGTACTTTCAGATTCAAGTAGATTCAAGGTACATTTGACAAGATTGATATCAGGCGTTTACATGCATTTGTACGTGGGGGGATAGCAAATAGCCAGCTCCGAAACACTGCTTTATAATATAGATGTCTACAAAGATCTACAGCAGCCGAACATGGATCTGGGCAATTGCCGCGCGGCTGCATCCGGAAGTACCACCGCGGTCTTCTCTTCGTCTTCTACAAGACTCGGTGTTCCAGTAGTATCCGATAGTCGAAAAGTATTAGTCTGCAGACTTCCCACCGCGCGACACCACTGTCTGCTGCTGTTGAATGGTTCGTACTGTTGATCGCAAAACACTGCATAGTAATTGAATAGAAGGCTATGAATTGAAGGCAAACAGCTGTTGTAGGGCTTACCACAATAATAAGGATGTCATGTCATAAATGTTCTGTCTAGCGCGGGTTATCGAGATTATGCGATTGTTATAGTTTATCGACAAGTTTATATACCAGACACGCAGTGGGTCACTGCTGGTATTGTCTACATTGAATATGATGACTGGATACGCTACAAAAACACAAAACACAAAACACGAATCCATATTTAATGGAACCAACAGTCCAGATGTTTACCGATGTCACGTAGTCCGCCTGTCTGTGTCATAACTATGGTTACTGATGTCACGTAGCGTCGAGTGTTATTATTATTAATGTCAATTTCGCTAATATTGTCTGTCACAATTGTATGCCTTATTTCCATTTAAATTAAACTTTTAGTATCCGTTATTAGTGGATTGTTCGGAGCAAGAATGCCCAATAAATGCGGTCTTGTTATTCATTTGATCACCGGTTGTCGCTGTATTCGCAAGGTCACAATTTTAGGCATGCCTGTTATCACGATCGCTCTCACCATGGGGAAGTAGGTGGTTATTTAGATGCCGTCGTCCATCCACTGCATAACACGTTCAAACGTGGATTATGAGTATGAATATTAATATGTCAAGGTCTATGCGATTAATATTTTTCTCTCCACTTACCCAAATCCACCATGTTATTTTACAATGTAGGCGACCCCAACAGTTATGACTACACAAAGAGGACAATGCGTATTACAATAATTTATTGATGTCGTCCTACAACTCGATATTCAGTTGTCGAATGTGGCGCACCAGTGTATTGTGTCTTGATGTGGATAAGTTGCGGATGACAGCATCGCCACAATGACCAAGAACACACTTTATTACATGAATTAATATTTTAAGGGGATTTGTGTGTGTGTGCTGTATGCATATTGGGACTCAAATTACCCAAATAAAATGGGCTTCTGACTTTGAGGTCACATTTGTTTGTATCCAGTTGTGTTGATACACATACATGGCGAAGTTCTCTTCCGGAAAACGTGTCTCATTTCACGTATTTGTTCGAAAAGACTGAAGCAGTTTACAAAATAGTTGTACTCCCAACACTTCCTTATTTTACAAAATGGTTCTACTCCCAACACTTCCTTATTTTACAAAGTGATTGTACTCCCAACACTTCCTTATGTTACAAAATAGTTGTATACCCAACACTTCCTAATCTAAAAAGTTGGTGTACACTCAACACTTTCTTACGACGCTGAAACATGGCACCATAGAGGCGATTATGGTCTTAGAGCAACATTATGACGCTATGTACGATAGGTATTGCTTATGTAGGCAAGACAGAAGTTCGAACACATAGTAATGTCACAGATGAGACGTAGCATTGAAACCATCACAATGCTGCAACAGTTGAGATGAACTGGCCACACGCAGCACATATCTGATATGAGACCTCATAAGCAAGTTTTCTTCTCAGAGCTGAGTGTTGCGAAACGTTCCACAGAAGGACATAGTAAAAACTACGAAGATGTCCTCAAATCCACCTTAAACAAAGATGTGACATTGATACGAACACCTTGGAAACTGAGGCTCTGTGAGGTACTAACTGGCGGTCGATTACACAAAACGGCACACGACCATTCGAAGTCAATTGAATGACCACCGTAGCCAAACAGTATATAAGGGTAGGAAGAAAGAGCCATTAAATCTACAAAAACATTTAACATGTTGATTATATAAACGACTTAAAATGAGAAACTGACAAGTGAAGATTGGTCAGACGAGCCGTCTACAAACACACGCACGCACGCATGCACATACGCACAAACGCGCGCGCGCACACACGTACACACGCACGCACGCACGCTCTCTCTCTCTCTCTCTCTCTCTCTCTCTACACACACACACACACACACACACACACACACACACACACACACACACACACACACACACACACACACACACACACACACACACACACACACATACACACACAAACACACACACACACACACACACAAAACAACACACACACACACACACACACACACACACACACACACACACACACACACACACACACACACACACACACACACACACCAAATGACAACAATCCATGGTAAGATCTTCCTCGCTACAATGGACTGCTGCTGCTGTTGCTGCTGATGATGATAATGATGATGATGGTAATGACTTAAATGCTCTATTCTTGCATATTCGCACAGGAAAACAATACAATAATATGCATCCTATAATTAAAGGTCAACGTATCTACGCACCAAAATATTATATAGCACGTAAAAGGTAACATAAACATTATTGCTGTAGGCCTAAACTGCCTAATTGCGCCGTGCTCAGTAACGAATTGGCGTTCTCAGAAAGCTCTCCTGCTGAGACAATACGGCACTGCCACGCGTCATTGTTACCGCGCGGCCGTGCGACAGAGCCCAGTGTCGGCTCAATGGTTGGATAACGTTTACTCAGTGGGCTCTCAGTGCCGGTAATGCCATAGTGCACACGTCACGGTCCAAAGACTTCACGCCTCACTGATTCTGCGCGATCGATACAGACAGCAACGGCTGACAACAGAACCTTCGGCGCTCAGTGTTATTCTGTCAGCGGAATTGCCGTTAGATTCGAGAGTGTACGTACGGGATAGGCAATATTGTGTTAGTTTATGCAAAGAAGACGCGTCACCGACGTCATGTCAGTGACATGTCAGTGACATTGATGGATTGACACAGTTACCAAGACAAAAATGTGACACCAGTGAGATGATATAAGGTCGGAGTGACACCGAGTTGTGCTCTATGTCGGCGAACACATGTGCTCATGTGTCACAAGCGACCGATATGCATTTATCTATGGATTCCGTGCGTAAAGCCTAGTCACTTCAGTGGATTCCCGGTAAGTAATGGTTAGCGTGCATAGTGCAAATCACTGTAACCCGCCACACACGCATTGTCGTAGCTAACATTGGTCATTTCGGCCACTCCAAAGAAATAACACAATGCATACATTATGGACAGACACAGCTATTCGCGTGCAAATATACTTTATGTGCCTATTGCCAGACGACGAGTGGCGTACCTAGTTGGACTAGTGTGGTATTACTTATGCGTGTCTCACAGTCGCCCTGGTGACATTAGGTACACAGTTCTTGCAGTGTTACGACGTGCAACTGTTTGCAAGTGATCGTGTGTTATCTTCGTGAGACTGAACTCGTTGTTGGCCGCCGTGTCGCTGGACGAATCGTGTGCAGTCGCCAGAATGTAACCTAACACCTTTGAGCCACACCCAGATAATACTGAGTGACGAATACAACGCCTGTAAGGCCGTTTCAGCAATGCAGAAAGACGTGCTTTGGGATTTCTTATAGACTGTAAGGACGGGTTTTTCTACTACCCATAATAATAATCTAAGATAACTGTTATCCGCTGCAAGAAGAGATGTGATTTGATGTCAAGTGCAGTCAGAAGGATACAACGGGAAGTTCGTTGATGGCCGAAAGACAAGACGAGAAGAGCTGGTGCCCATTTGACTGCAAGAAGGTGACGTAATAGTATTAGGTAAGACAACGATACTGGGTAGTACTTAATGTTATGTTAACAGTATTATTTTACGGGGGCGAGGGTCGTTTGGTCATGTCCTAGCAGAAAACATGTCACCATTCATTCCGGCTTAGACGTGTTCCGTTTTTCACATAGACACCAACGTGACATCCTTGAAGTGAAATTGTTCCCGTTTGGAAATATCTATGTATTGATGAATTCCACACATACACATAGCCAACATAGGAAAATAAAATAAAATTACTTTACCTCCATAAATAAATTACTTTAGCTAGATTTTTGTGTGTGTACGAGGTAACCCCATTTTGTATTATCATAGCAAGTGTTTTTTTCAGTTAACATAAGCATTTCTTATGGCTATGTTTTCACTGCTTTGTACACAATGACGGCTTATCATAGTACGTGCATTAATTAGTTTGCTATTACACTGAGCCGTTAGAGATTACCAGCGAATCGTATAACTATCTACAGGCACATAGAATGTTTAGAAATAGACGTCAAGCAAACCCATCAACAATACAACCACATAGCAGACAATAATAATCCCAGCAGATCAGACAGCACGTCATGTTCACACGTCTAAGTGTAACTGTGCCTTTTGTAGCATATTCTACGTTGTCCAATATCCAGGTTTTCGCAAACAAAAGGCGTTATTTAATAACAAGTATCAATACAACACGTTCCTCGTATGTTTATGCTGTATATATATATATATATATATATATATATATATATATATATATATATATATATATATACCAATTAAAACTCATTCGGCGTAGTAAGGAACATACATATTCATATCACTTAGCTCCAACGTTTTTACTTCATTTATAGAAATAGTATCTGCACACTGCATTTACTAACCTAATGTGAATAATAAACCTTGTTACAGCACAAAGGGGTATTGTGAAATAACACTATAACAGCTAATATTTTTTCGAAATATATTCAGGTAATTTGAATGAAAATCGTAACACTCCACACATAACACGAGTGGTTGACGAAGAAGGAATGTGCAACCATCGCTGATCACAGTTAGGACGGATTGAACTCACACTTAGCGCATTTCCTTATGATCATTACATTTTATTTGCGTGTATAAAACATATGTTGCCATGGTAATCGATTATTAGATATCCAATCTTTTGTGTCATGTCTTTTCTTTCAATGTTGTTCTTTGTTCTGTTCCACTTTCCTTGTGGTGCCCCCATAACGATCTCCAAACACCATTGCTATTACTGTCGTAATAATTACTTGATTATCGAGTCTTCTGACACAAGTTATTGACGATGCCCTTTTAGATCGTCAATATTTAGAACTTTATATCAGAATAGATTGGTTATTATAAAGTTTATGATGTCGACGTGGGATTCACACCTCCTCAATGACAGAATTTGGTAGATGTTCGCCATTAAAAACGCGCTCCGTCTAATAAAGGTATCACTGACGCGGTCGTGATGTCACGCTTGAGGCCCCGTTATAATGCTCACGTTTCTATTCATGTGTATAACACACCGTTAGTATATTTACAGGTCTTAACCATGCAATAATTAAAATTGAATTTTTACATTAAAAATAGTAAAAGAGCATAATGTTTTATTAGTTAAATAGTCGGAATAAAATGGCAGATGTTATTCCAATTTAATAAGCTAATTACCATATAGGACAGAAAGCATAGATGTAGACCGAAAATATACTTTTCTAGGTACTACCTTAAAAGAAAAGGACTTAGGAATACAAGTTCAGAGTCACCGGGGGGACTTGGGGATTCACCCCCATTATGTTTGGTGCATGTGGGCTGGAGGTAGGACCCTTCTATGTGAACGTTACAGCAACATATTGTCAGCTGCACACATTCAGCTAATGGAATGTTTTCTAACCAACACAGACTATAACTATGTTACACTATCCTTTACAAAGGGCTTGTGTTTCCCGATAAACCACCTCGACAAGACATTTGCTACATACGAAAAAAAAAGATATTAAGATAATGCAACAATGCAATGCAATAACATATTCATATCGAAGCTGGAGAATAGAAAGAATTGATACCAATCGTTTAGGAAATTTTATAATATAACGATGCATAAAAGAACCCATACGCTCAATATAAAGAACACACAACGACGAGGTACATGACATGGTAGACTTCTAGAAGAAAGACATCAGGCGGAGGTTTCAAAGCATATACAGAAAATTTGGTTAGGATAAATCATCAGAATGAAAAAGATTAGAAATGAATATTTGAAGACGTCACGGACATACACGGTGAAAGAAGGTACTGGTCTTGTTGGAAGAAGGGAGACGACACGGACATACACGGTGAAAGAAGGTACTGGTCTTGTTGGAAGAAGGAAGAAGGAAGACGTCAAGGACATACACGGTGAAAGAAGGTACTGGTCTTGTTGGAAGAAGGAAGACGACACGGACATACACGGTGAAAGAAGGTACTGGTCTTATTGGAAGAAGGAAGACGACACGGACATACACGGTGAAAGAATGTACTGGTCTTATTGGAAGAAGGAAGACGTCACGGACATACACGGTGAAAGAAGGTACTGGTCTTATTGGAAGAAGGAAGACGTCACGGACATACACGGCGAAAGAATGTACTGGTCTTATTGGAAGAAGGAAGACGACACGGACATACACGGTGAAAGAAGGTACTGGTCTTGTTGGAAGAAGGAAGACGACACGGACATACACGGTGAAAGAAGGTACTGGTCTTGTTGGAAGAAGGAAGACGACACGGACATACACGGTGAAATAAGGTACTGGTCTTGTTGGAAGAAGGAAGACGACACGGACATACACGGTGAAAGAAGGTACTGGTCTTGTTGGAAGAAGGAAGACCACGCGGACACACACGATGAAAGAAGGTACTGGTCTTATTGGAAGAAGGAAGACGACACGGACATACACGGTGAAAGAAGGTACTGGTCTTATTGGAAGAAGGAAGATGACACGGACATACACGGTGAAAGAAGGTACTGGTCTTGTTGGAAGAAGGAAGACGCACGGACATACACGGTGAAAGAAGGTACTGGTCTTGTTGGAAGAAGGAAGACGACACGGACATACACGGTGAAAGAAGGTACTGGGCTTATTGGAAGAAGGAAGACGACACGGACATACACGGTGAAAGAAGGTACTGGTCTTGTTGGAAGAAGGAAGACGACATGGACATACACGGTGAAAGAAGGTACTGGTCTTGTTGGAAGAAGGAAGACGACACGGACATACACGGTGAAAGAAGGTACTGGTCTTGTTGGAAGAAGGAAGACGACACGGACATACACGGTGAAAGAAGGTACTGGGCTTATTGGAAGAAGGAAGACCACACGGACACACACGATGAAAGAAGGTACTGGTCTTATTGGAAGAAGGAAGACGACACGGACATACACGGTGAAAGAAGGTACTGGTCTTATTGGAAGAAGGAAGATGACACGGACATACACGGTGAAAGAAGGTACTGGTCTTGTTGGAAGAAGGAAGACGCCACGGACATACATACACGGTGAAAGAAGGTACTGGTCTTGTTGGAAGAAGGAAGACGACACGGACATACATACACGGTGAAAGAAGGTACTGGTCTTGTTGGAAGAAGGAAGACGACACGGACATACACGGTGAAAGAAGGTACTGGTTTTGTTGGAAGAAGGAAGACGACACGGACACACACGGTGAAAGAAGGTACTGGTCTTGTTGGAAGAAGGAAGACGACATGGACATACACGGTGAAAGAAGGTACTGGTCTTGTTGGAGGAAGGAAGACGACACGGACATACATACACGGTGAAAGAAGGTACTGGTCTTGTTGGAAGAAGGAAGACGACACGGACATACACGGTGAAAGAAGGTACTGGTCTTGTTGGAAGAAGGAAGACGACACGGACATACACGGTGAAAGAAGGTACTGGGCTTATTGGAAGAAGGAAGACGACACGGACATACACGGTGAAAGAAGGTACTGGTCTTGTTGGAAGAAGGAAGAAGGAAGAAGGAAGAAGGAAGACGACATGGACATACACGGTGAAAGAAGGTACTGGGCTTATTGGAAGAAGGAAGACGACACGGACATACACGGTGAAAGAAGGTACTGGTCTTGTTGGAAGAAGGAAGACGACATGGACATACACGGTGAAAGAAGGTACTGGGCTTATTGGAAGAAGGAAGACGACATGGACATACATTCACGGTGAAAGAAGGTACTGGTCTTGTTGGAAGAAGGAAGACGACACGGACATACACGGTGAAATAAGGTACTGGTCTTGTTGGAAGAAGGAAGACGACACGGACATACATACACGGTGAAAGAAGGTACTGGTCTTGTTGGAAGAAGGAAGACGACACGGACATACACGGTGAAAGAAGGTACTGGTTTTGTTGGAAGAAGGAAGACGACACGGACATACACGGTGAAAGAAGGTACTGGTCTTGTTGGAAGAAGGAAGACGACATGGACATACACGGTGAAAGAAGGTACTGGTCTTGTTGGAAGAAGGAAGACGACACGGACATACACGGTGAAAGAAGGTACTGGTCTTGTTGGAAGAAGGGTGAAATGGGAAGAAGTGAAATGAAAGGCAGAATGAGATAGTGCAGTGGCGGCAATGACTTGTCATGACACAAGGCGGAACACTTAGGACTAGAATAGTATGTCAAGTTTGTCGTGAGGCGTGGGCTAGCATGTGTTGTAGTGGGCAAATTACGCCTAATTAGGCTCCTTGTAGTAGTAGATGTACTACGCTTTATTTAATCGTCTGATTACCAAGACAGATAAGTGTATTTATTAGTATTATTCACTTGTATTGATATTAATGCAACACCGCACTAGCATTATTCACTTGTATTGATATTAATGCAACACCGCACTACATTTGTCTACTGCACCGTATGACGCAGACGTGTATGAAGGTATGAAGTCAATAATGTTAGGATTGTGGGTTTAATGACGCGTGTTGTGTGGTCCTATACGGAATTTATTAATGGCTTAATAATTAGTAAAGGTAAACTATGGTAGGTGGGTGTTACACGCCTCCGCATGTCTCTAGTCATAATCCCCGAAACCGGCTTCATTCGGTAATATAACATTTATTTGCTTTTGCCATGAAACGTCACATGACGTCATTTAATTCAAAATTTGCCACAGCCCGCTGGATTGGACCGGTTAGGAAAGAGTCTTCGCTACTTTCTTTAGACAATTATCAGATGTTGAAGCTCAACCAAACTGCTTTTGGGAATATTTCGTCTGGAAACGACGCGCTACATCAGCCACGTTTTGCACCGAACACGTCGGCCGACAGCTCTATTTCTATTCAACGCCACAGAACGTTCAATTATTCATATACGCTGTGTAATATAATAGTTATTGGTTTGTTCAGCGCAGATTCCCGCAAACACTTAAGCACGCTCGCACGTTACTGAAGAATTCAGCAGTTTAGACGCAGTGTACACTGGTGCGCCATTTGCGTTTGAATTGGACTTACCTTGATTTGTTATCATTCGGCTAAGCAAATATTTGCATTTAGACGCGAACGGCGTCGAACCAATAAAAACGGAACAATTGTTGGCCGACAGGCAGCATTCGTAGCTGGCCCTGCCTACACGGCTTTGGCAGCCGTCTTAGAGAGCGTGAGAGATTCCATTCGACCTAGTCTCGACTCACAGGAGACCAGACACATAACACGCAAACACTGGTGTAGACAAGACTACTGTTGCCAGCATTATTTTCCCCTTGCCAAGTGTCAGTTTTCGGACGTTGTGTCCACATGAGTAAGACCCAGGTTGCACATGGCAAACAACCGAACGCTAAAGAAAGGTTTATTTAGTGCCGTCGATTAACACTCGGGATTACTATATGATTTAGTGTCACGAATTCAAACAGATTTAGGAGGTATTGGAGCGGATGTGACTTTTTTGGTCATCCTGCGGTGACTGAACTGAAGATCGCACACTTCCGGTCAGCTATCATCTTTGCACGGTACACATAGGCACGGAACTATAGCCCAGTCTCTGTAAGCATACCCAATCTAATCGATGCAATCTCCAATTAACACGTTAATCCACCTGCAAAGTTCAGTGCAGTGCAAGACCTTCGCACTTGTTATTATTGCAATCAGTTCGCCGATCTCGGCAGGATTGCAATTATTTTAAGGCCGCCTATAAGAATAATGCAACGGGCACCGCTGGGGGTCAGGCTGCGTGCGTGGCCGCTGAATTGACATGATTCATATAGTTGACGTGCTCACTCTACCATGTATGTGGTCGGTCGTGAGTATAAATATTAACAGCGATGCATAGTTGCCATTTAGGTCGTACGGTTCAGTGACGTACCTCGGAGCGGACTTGTTCAAGCGCTCTGAAATATGGTCGTGAGTATAAATATTAACAGCGAAACACTGTTGCCATGTAGCCATGTAGTATGTCCGATTCGGCGTTGCATCTATACTGTATTTTTGTTGTTACTACCGGTACTGCGTAGGTATAACAACTCAACACATCATTGTAGACTTGCCAGGAGATTGCACAAAAAGAGGAGTTCGTAGCTGCCGACCAAACTATTCGCTGTCTAAAGCAATGTTTATTTCTAAGCAGGATATCTACGGCGATGTTACTGAATGGCTATGCATGTTTAATATTTTTCATGCAAAACTATGAATAAAACTCATCAACCATCTGAAAGCGCCAGGCGTTGTACAGTATTGATAAAATCATGCCTCGGTGTGATGACCTTGTCTCGTTATAAGCACGAGTAAATATTTGCGAATAGATCGAGCTATTGATACACAAATATTGATCTTACAGTTTTGCATCTAATATGTTTCAAATACGTTTGTGAGCTGTGCATTTGTTCGTAGTTAATCCGGTGTCGAACGACATTACACGAACGTCAGACTTAATTATCATAATTGCTATGATTGCTTGTTGGCGCCGTTGTAACCGTTTGACTGGTACAACAAACGTAACATGATCCGGTTGCAACAACGACCTTTTTAGTCTTTTAATGTCGTTATTGCGTGGCTTTTAAACTAGAAGTAATCTCCACAATCAAGTCTACATGTGTTATTTGTTAAATCGCGGTTGGCGAGGTTATCCATGGCCAACGACGGCGTTACTTCTGTTGCTCGTTCTCACGGCTAGTTGTGTTGTCTGTATTGGTCTTTTGGGCATTGATGCTTTGTAGAACGATGGTTGTTTGAAATACTGGCAGAACGCTGACTTCATACGACTGCGATGGATGTATAAAATATTAATAACCTTGAAGAATGCTCGTGTTTCGATGGGCATTACATATTTATCGCGTAGCTATATACAAATGTGTAATCAAAGTCCACATCTAGCCCTGTGGGAATGTCCGTGACGCAGTGGACATTAACTATTTATAATACGTAGCTATATATAAAACGGCATGTTTCCGTTCGGATTGATTCAACATGCCGATTACATAACAATTGAGAAGTGTAGAGTGTCGGCGTCTTTTGTAGGTTCCTGACAAGACGACAATGGCGGAAGACGAACGGGACAGGACGCCGGGGTTAGACCGTCTGGAAAGCATGGAGGAGGCAACGCCGGTAAGCAACACACCCGACAGCAGGGGAGTTCTTCAATATCACACAAGGAGCAAGTAGAATACTCTTCAGAACGTGATTAGGATTAGCTCAATTTCTGAGAGGGAAATGTGTTTATGTGGCGCTCTTAACTGATGTAGACGACGCATGATTGAACACATTAAATTTATAAAAGCTTTACTCAGTAACAACCCTATTTGCTTACAACAATAGCAACTGAAAAGCAGGCTTACTAGTTAACAGCAGATTGTAAAATAAAAATGAAAGAATGCTTGCGCGATAATTTAATTTATCGAGGGACAGACTTAAGTGTACCTCATCTCATCCTTTCTCGGCCGTGTTGGTCTCATTTGCTCACATTCACGGCTGCTAATTGGGCCAATTAGAGACGTGTCCAACAAGTTAGAGCGACAGTTAATCTCTACATATTGACCACAAGCCGTAGTATTAAGTCTCTTGCCACAAACATCTGCTCTAGTCACACTTCAAGACACGGGCTCAGGTGGGACGTTGTGTAATGGACGGAGACTGAGCCAAATACCTGTCTAGTAGTCACTGCCGCTGTTTGTGTTGGGTAAGTTTCTTTCATAAACTGAGGGATATCACAGGACAAAGGACGTGCCATTTCGTAATTTGAATTGTAACCGGTTGCAGTTGTATTGTGATACAATAGGAGGATGCGTCACTTCGTTCTGTCACTGAAGACGAATTGGATGAAACGCAACAGTTGTGTTTTAACCAGCATAGTGTGCGTGTGTGTGTGTGTGTGTGTGTGTGTGTGTGTGTGTGTGTGTGTGTGTGTGTGTGTGTGTGTGTGTGTGTGTGTGTGTGTGTGTGTGTGTGTGGCGTGTGTGCGTGTGTGCGCGTGTGCGCGTGTGTGCGCGCGTGTGCGCGCGTGTGCGCGTGTGCGCGTGTGCGCGTGTGCGCGTGTGCGCGTGTGCGCGTGTGCGCGTGTGCGTGTGTGCGTATGTGCGTGTGTGCGCGTGTCCGCGTGTGCGTGTGTGTCTATCTTCGACTACCAAGACGACGATGATGATTAAACATGGTGAGTGATGCCGTTCGTCTTGTGTTGTCAGGAGATGCAGCTGTACGAGTCGATCCTCGCCTGTGACATGCCCAGTGTCAGGGCGCTCGTGGACGAATGTAAGCGGGTGTTTGCGCTCGAAGGACACCGCCTGTTGCCGGAGGAGAGCCGGGAGCTGCTCGAGCAGGAGACGAGGCGACTGTTCGGGAACAACGACAAAGAATTACTGCTCATCCCCACCGACAGGGTGCGTACACGACACGACACCAGTGGCGCTTTACGGCGTCCTAGCGGCGACGTTTTTAGTTATTACAAAACTGTAACCATTATTACACTTTATGCTACCTGGTCTAACGATCTCTCTGCATTGTGGAGTAAATATTAATTAATATTGCTATAAATATTTATTGATTTAACTAAGGACTATTGCCCGGATGCAACATATTGACAAAATGTCAACGTTTCTCCAAGTAATATTTGTATTGTGTCACATAATCTAGCCAACAGAAACCGAAGAAAAAATCCGCATACAACTGATCCAATACGATCCATTGCCAATATCCTATGTTTTAGATTCTATTAGCAATGTTAGTTTTTGATTTCCTTGTTTTAGTAGTTATTCTTAATTGGAAATTGATGTTGACGCTGTCGTCCAGGGTGAGAGTTTTTTATTTTCATTTTCACTGATTGTCACCATTTCAATTTGGAGTTAAAAGTGTAGTGATTACTACCAATGTAATCCACAAACACTCCGGCATATTTAATTTTAACTTTTCATGCTAATTAGTTCGTCGGTAAATGTCAAATAATTCAATCTTGTTATGTTTTTGGGTATAATCTTGGCAACAGGTTTTAAAATCATCTAAATAGTATACAGAACTTAAAAACCCTTGTTGCCATTTTTTCTATTTGGTCCCATAGTGATTTAGCGCCCATTTAAAAAATGGCCGTCAATTTTTTTTCGCCGTGCGTTAATAACTGTTTCATCTAGATAAATAATTGTGGTATGTGAATATATGTTTTATGGAACAGTAATTTCAAATAACCCATTTTCGGAATTTTCCGGCTTTCACGTCTGCCATTTTTAAAGATGGCAGTCGTCAATACAAATGTCACAATATCTAAAAAAAACTACATCACATTGAGCAGTAATGTTGATGACATTGGATAGATAAGTGGATAGCGATATAAACCGATGTATTTTTTACCTTCATTAACATTAATATATGCGCCATTTACCCATATCTTAAGAACTACCTAATCTAGAGCAAATAAATTGATGGCAAGATGTAAGGTTTTTATATATGATTATTTAAATTGTATTACTTTTAACCTTTACTGACTTTCAAATATCCACCATCTCGCCCGACAAAATCTCTAAAATTATTATATACATAGCTTAATAACTACTTGGCTTAGAGACCAAAGGTTGATTTCAAAATAAAAGAAGTAATTATAGTTAGTTCTATATACTATTTAGATGATTTTAAAACATGTTGCCAAGATTATACCCAAAAATAAGCTTCCTCTACACTTGCCGACGCACTAAATCATTAACTTGCAGTTAACTTTGTCCGGCATGTATTAGTGTTATATTAGATTTGTCACCCAACATTTAATCTTTTGTATTATCACCTCTACACAGGACGGGTGGGGCACGATGCACTACGCTACGTGGGCAGTAGCGGAAGCAAGCGGCGCATGCGCCAAGTCGGAGAAGCCGTCCCCGGAGAGGGTTGGTCGAGCGATGGCGATATTTAACTACCTGCTCGATGCGGGCAGTCACCCTAGCGCCGTCAACGTGTCAGGTGGGAGACGTCGCAACGAACAAGTAACGTTGCCTAGCAACTAGGTGCGCCGAAATACTAAAATGGCTGCCGCAAATGTGAAGACGTCGCCGTTCCGTCGTATTTGTCATTATCTTGCCTAGCTGTGTTTGTTTGAGGCAATAAATAGCAACGGTATTTATGCGTGAGCGTGGTGCAAAAATACTGATGTAACGCACTGTAATAATACGGTGTTTATGTGTAAATGTGTTTAGTAAGACATCGTGTAACTGATATCTCGCTCACAATTAGGATTGTCTCGTTATATCTTGGATTTATCCAAAAAAGACAGATCGAAAGCGAGGTTTTGCAAATATTTTAATAATACCTATTTTTCTGAGAGTAATTTTGGCTAACAATCACTGGTACATTTGTAGTGAATGATTCCTCAAAAAATATATGCCCACTTACCATCTGGATGATTACTGATAATTTGGTTATTTTATCCGGTGAGGCCATCTAGCGAATGAAAAAAAACCTATCGCACGATTTATTTTAACTGTTTTAAACTGCTAGCTAGAACATTAGATCAAAACACGTCGACCATTGGCTGTTCTCACTGGACTTGTGTGTCGACAGGAGTGACGCCTCTACATATGGCCGTCTGGTACGGCCTCGAGAAAGTCGTCAACATACTACTCGCTAGAGGCGCTACTGTCGAGGCACAAGCAGACGACAGCTACAAGGTATGGGAAGCAGTGCTAATTTAATATTTGATATGTCGTTTTGCGAGAACTACGTGACGGCACGCAACAAACGACGGATTAAAATGTGTAGCCAATTATTGAACAATTGAACAGAAATGGGATTGCCATTTATCAGAAAACTATTTAAATATATAATTAATTTAAACGTGTTTTGATGTTATAATTATAATAATATGCGGTAAACAGTCATATTAAAGTGTGCTGATGGCCCATTGAAAATCACGATATACCACGTGACATGGTTACCACCATCAGGAA
Source organism: Ridgeia piscesae (assembly GCA_025642075.2). Lineage (NCBI taxonomy): Eukaryota > Metazoa > Annelida > Polychaeta > Sabellida > Siboglinidae > Ridgeia > Ridgeia piscesae. Next base: position 232,549 of record JAODUO010000548.1, read on the forward strand.
ATGGCTCTAGTATATATATATATATATATATATAATATATATATATATATATATATATATATATATATATATACGCTTGACATCCATATATATATATATATATATATATATATATATATATATATATATTTTATATATATATATATATATATATATATATATATAACAGGCATGTGGAAATAATAATTATAATTATCGTGCCGTCGCTGTTATGGTCAACAATCTGACTAAAAACATTCCAGATTCGCTGGGGCCTCGCGCGAACGTTTGACGGGACGACATTGTTTCCTCGAGATGGCGACATCTACCGGCCGGACATGTTCTGTATTGGCGCTGAAGTGACGCCCCTCTATCTGGCGGCACGGGTCGGAAACACCGCCATCATTCACAGCTTAATAGGTACGTACGTGGTGTCTAATTCGTAATTACCATATGTTAAACAATTCTCTTTCGCAGTTTAAATTAATTATAGCACGTTTTACGTTCGAAATGTCAAGTTTATGTCGTATGCGTAGTTTCGTCTTACTCTAGTCGATTAAACGTTACAATGTTAAATTGTAAGCAGTGTTGTCGCTTGTCCATATTAGGAATGTGTCTATAGAATTGAGGGAAATGCCTCATAATCATACAAGAAATATCTTCGTGAAGACATTTCAGAGGATGCCACGCAACGATATATAACACGGAGATTTATAACCTACACGTTTGATAACCCTTTTATGGACAGATTTAAGTAATTAAATAAAACAACGAATCAGTCTAAATACATTTCCCTGTTTTAAAATGTACTGTTTTAGAACAGAAACTAAAGCACTTTTTATTTTCGTTTAATTTGTATTGGTAAGTGATTCTCGTCTCCAGCCGTTTTGAGCCTTATATTAAGAAACCATACACAACCGGTACCCACCACGTTGTCTGTAAGAGTATCCATGGCCACAATTACCGCAACATGCAATGTATTAAACTAATTTGTGAAAATAATAACTTATCTGTATAATAGTTCCAACCTTCTATGTTAATTTTTGTTGGGTGGAACCTTTAAAACGTACAACTGCTGTGGCCGTTCCGTCCGTGTGCAAAATAACGCATAGATCGTACGCGTCGTTGGGGCCGGATCATGAATGAAAATTGCAAAACAACACAAACCCGTTATGGCGAGACTTGCGTGCCCTATTCTTGGGTGAACCGTGTTATCAGTAACGATGCTACTGTGCTTCCCCTAGCGGCCGGAGCTGATCCTAACACGAGCAAGTTGTTCGGTCAACACAGCGGGATCACAGCGCTCCATGCGGCAGCCGCTCGAGGCAACACTGACGCCGTCAAAGTACGTCACGGTTGTTTGGCGCATGCGTATTTCTTCAGGGTTCTCATTATAAGCTATCGTTCTAGATTTATTTTAAAAGTAACTGCAAAATGGTGTAACTTCATTTGCTTGTCACTACCATTACAATCTAATATTGTATGAGTGAGCGGAGATGAACGCGTGGAATATATTTATTTTACTGCGACAGCCTGCGTCCTATTGTATGTTTTCGGCACGCATTTTACATACCACAAGTCAACGTTCTCTGTTTTTGAGATCGTTAATGTAGTATCTTGTATATTCTATATGTCTTCAATGTTTGTGTAGTCGTATAACTTTTGTTCAGTTTGTGTGTTAGTTGACCCAGCAAGTCGTGCGTGTGGTCTGTGGTTTGTGACTGGTCGTGTGGTTTATGAATTCATAACATATTATGCCATTATTAGTGTGTATATAGCCGACCGAAGAAACTATAATATAGCTATCATCTTTAATGTAGCTATCATGCCTAATCAACGTCAGGTATGTTTTAACAACATTCTTCAAATTTACCATTATTACTGTGCGTTGAAATTGTCGAAGCAATCCTTTAGTTTATCTATCTGTACTAATCGAAAATAAAAATGTATTCATGTAATTGACAACATTTAGTATGTATTGTTTATTATGTGTTTGATGCCCACTCACAGACATTACTCGCCGCCGGATGTGACGTCAACCTGCAGGCGAGTGATGGCGGCACGGCGCTGCACTGTGCGGCAGAGTTCGGAAACGAGTCGATTGTGGCGCTTTTGCTGGATTCGCGCCCCCTACCGAGTAACGGAGACAAGAAGAAAGAACACGCGGTTGACGTCACACTGTGCAAGACATGCGTCGAAGCAGAGCGCATCACGGCGCTCCACCTGGCGACGACGGCCGGCGCCGCTGATGTCGTACGGCGGCTCATCGAGGCCGGATGTGACGTCAACGCGCAGGCGAGCGACGGTTTCGCGCCGATCCACCTGGCGTCGCAGAACGGAATGACGGCGGCGGCCAAAGTGTTGCTGGATGCCGGGTGTCTGTTGACAACGAAGGCACACATTGATGGCTGCTCCAATCTCAGTCCGCTCCACCTGGCGGTGAGGGTCGGCAACGAGGAGCTCGTGGACATGTTACTAGCCGCCGGAGCTGACGTCAAGGAAAAGGCCCAGGTATCGGAGGTTACCGACGTGTCGATGCTCCACCTAGCTGCAGTAGTTGGACATGCCGGAATCACGCGCAAACTGATCGCGCTCGGATGTGACGTCAACGCAAAAACGTCGAGCGGAAGTACGCCGCTGTATCTCGCAGTGAAAGAGGGGCACACGGACGTGGCGCAGGCTCTCATCGATGCCGGATGTGACGTCAATCGACGACCGAGCTCGCTGCACGTCGGACTCATCCACCTAGCGATCATCGGCAACCGCGACGCGATCGTGCGCATGCTCGCTCGCGCCGGATGTAGCGTCGACGAGGCGACCGAGTCGGAAGAGAACGGCACGATCACGCCGCTGTACTTGGCCGTGGACAACGGCCGCGCGGACATCGTGAAGACTCTCATCAGTCTGGGCGCGGACGTCGACCGCGTGCTCAAGGACGGCTTCACTGTGGTACACACGGCGGCCGAGCAGGGCCGGGCAGACATCGTCTCGCTACTCGCCGACGCCGGCGCCGGTGTCAACAAGAAGGCGCGCTTCGACGACCTGACCGGCGTCACGCCGCTACACCTCGCCGTCATGAACCATCACCGTGACGTCATCACGTGTCTGTCACGTGTCGGCGCCGACATGAATCTGTGTCACGCGATCGGCGAGCGGAGTGGCTACAGCGCCGTTTACCTGGCCGTGAAGAGTGAAGACGTCGCCGTCACGAGACTGCTGCTGTCGCTCGGCTGTCGCGTCGACCAGGCGCGCGCCGACGGCTGGACACCGCTACACGCCGCCAGCGAAAGCGGACTCAACGCCATCATCCGGGTCCTACTCGACGCTCGCTGTGACGTCAACGTCACCGCCAAGATAGACGGCAGCGCCGACGTGCGGGCGCTGCACCTGGCGGCCCAGCATGGCCACGCGCAGGTCGTGCGCATGCTCGTGGAGGCCGGAAGCGACACGCGCGGCACCATGCGGTGGAATGGCGAGAGCGACGTGACGGCGCTCCACCTAGCGGCGGAGGGCGGACATGCGCAGACGGTATCGGAACTGATTGCGCTGGGCGCTGACGTCAGCGCGCGCAAGAATACCGGATGGACGGCGCTTCACTCTGCTGCGCAGAAAAACTACGCCAGCATCGTCCGGCAACTGCTGGACGCTGGTGCGAAGGTCAACGCCCCAGCGGCGTACGCCGACGGCCGCGATTGCACACCTCTCCACCAGGCGGCGCTGCACGGCCACACGGATGTCTTGCGCCTCCTAATGGGCGCCGGAGCGAAAATAGCCGCCACCATGACACTGCGCGGCATGGGCGGCGTCACGTGTCTCCACCTGGCGGCCGCCGCTGGAAACTCGGACACTGTGCGCCTGCTCTTGCAGAGAGGCCTCAACGCTGACGTCACAGACCGCCTTGGTTTCACCCCGCTACACATGGCGGCCGAGCGGGGCAGTCTGGACGCCGTGAGGACCCTACTCGCTGCCCGCTGTTCACCCACCCTCGTCGCTACTGACCTGGAGGGCAGCTCCGATATCACCGCCCTCCACCAGGCGGCGCGTGGCGGATATTCCGCCATCTTGAAGTTCATCGTTCTCGCCGGATGTCCGGTCGACGTGACGATGACGTCAGACCTGAGGACGGGAATCACGCCGCTGCATGTGGCGGCCGAGAACGGACAGCGCAAGGCGGCGCAGTCACTCGTGGGACTCAACGCTGACGTCAACGCACGTGACAGCGTCGGCTTAACGCCGCTCCACCTGGCGACCAGGGCCGACCACACGTCGACTGTGGAATATCTGGTGAACGCCGGGACCGATTACATCGTCGCGCTATCAGCACTCCACCTAGCGGTGCAACACGGAAGCCGGAAGTCGCTGAAGAAGTTGATCGACTATGGCTGCGACGTGAACGCCACACATACGCTAGACGGAACTTCCGATATAACGGCGCTCCACCTAGTGGCGAAACAGGGAAGCGGTTCAGTGGCAAAGATGCTTCTGAAAGCCGGATGTGACGCAGAGTTTAGGAACAGCAACGGCGAGTCGGCCTTCGATATCGCAAAGGCAAACGGAAATAAGGACGTGCTTCGAGCACTGAGACATGCGCAGGTGAGACAATACGAATCATCGCGCACGTCTCCGCATTTAACGTATACACAATAAAGAAGCGTACTTGACGCGGACTAATAACTCCATATTGAAAGATGGTGACGTCATATAGGACATGTTGTCCGATATGGTGAATGTGTTGTGACGATGTCTTGTGATTGCTTTAGACAGCGATGAGCTTCAAACAAGCAATACGGACAAGTGTCGAATTAGACAATATTTATCAGTCGCCCGGTGTCTCAGCTATTTATTCTTGTCGTTATTAACTGGTGCAAGGCTTCTGTGATATCATAACATTCGTGTCGTTAGTTGCGTGATTTGAATTCGCAGTCTGTGATATTCTTATACTGTAAAGGGGCATGGTTCGTTTCTGCTTGGGT
>JAODUO010000548.1:245000-262500 GCA_025642075.2 Ridgeia piscesae
ATTATCATCCCCATGAACATTTTCGTAACTATGAATTCCACAAAAATTCAAAATTAATTAAGCGAAAAAACATTAGCATAACTGTAAGTCTACAATCAACATATGCGTGTGTGCGTGTGTGCGTGTGTGCGTGTGTGCGTGTGTGCATGTGTGCGTGCGCGCGCGCGTGCGTGTGTGTGTTGATTGCGTTTATCTTGAAGAGATGTGTGCTTAGATCATTCGGGGACATTTATTTACAAATTCAAATGCAGTGATTTGTGCGTACAATGTGTACCGTGTCACCTTTCTCCGCATAACGTTTCGACATGTCAAATTTAAGTCGATGTATTTGTGAAACCTTTCCTAATAAAAATATAATAAATACATTTGTGCGATAAAAAAAATCGTAATATGGATTTACGCGCAGACCACTCTATATCTCATGCTTACAACAGAACAAATAGATACCGTTATACCTTTATACCGTGAGGATTATACAACTGCCAGTAAACACGGCACGGCAGAATATAATACATTAATACGGTATCACATATATTGACATTCTGTGATGTTTTGATGCGTTAATTGTATTTTATTGTATACTGTGAATCCAGTACATTTGAGTTGCTAATAAAACGCGTTATTATTATCTGTTATACTTATAGTATGGCTTCCATTGCAGTTGGCACTTTAGCTCAGAACTGTCACAGACCGAAGTGCCGTGTCTGTAATATTCGTCGGATGTTTTATCCGTGCATGCTCAATACGTATAACTGGAGATAGAGTCTCTGAGCAACACTTGCTATCAGTATTAAACGTCCATACTGACACCACAGTGTCGATGTTATCAAAAGGGATGCCTGTAAATGGGACAAAGTTACGATTGTGATATTATTCCGGTATTTGCATTACTATATAAATACTATCGTGATAAATTTATTACCTCATAATATCATGAAATAAAGCGATGTTTGTCATCCCGTTGACTAGGCCAGCGTCCATAAAACTTAAGGCGTCATGGTAGCAAGCTCACATGACCACTGTGTGGTCATTAATAGTCGCCCTTGGAGCAAGACGTGCCGAGTGTGAACTTCCTGCACCTGGACGCACGGACAATGTCGTCGGCGTTTGTTGACACAACGGACTGGTCATTTGACATGATGCGGTTTGTCCTCGCCTGCGACTGTGGGCGCTGTGCTGGCGGTGTGACAGCGGGCACTTGAGTGACCCTCAGATTAGCTGTCGACTGGGTGTTCGCGGTGCTGATTTCTTGAGTACATAATTTATATGTTCCGATCCCTGAGAGTCGAAGGTGTCTGTTATCTCGGAACATGTTTCCGTTATGTTCGACAACACACGATCTTGGCGCGTGTGTGTCGACTTAAAACTGTACCGTGTAGCCATTTCGCGGAGCCCGGAAATGCAGCCATCGTCACTGGAACTCAGGGCGAAAGTACAGGGGATCCGTACTCATGTGCGTATCATGGGTCACCTGGTTAGTTGGAACATTCATCGACGGATTGTCCATCTCATAAAGTTTGCTCTTGGAAAAACGGTACAGACAGACAACTCCAACATGCACAACTATTTGCTTAACGACTATCTGGCTAGTTTGACTAGTATTACCACATTTGCAATGTGTGTGTGTGTGTGTGTGTGTGTGTGTGTGTGTGTGTGTGTGTGTGTGTGTGTGTGTGTGTGTGTGTGTGTGTGTGTGTGCGTGTGCGTGTGCGTGTGCGTGTGCGTGTGCGCGCGCGTGCGCGTGCGTGTCTAAGTGCTGACAGGCGTGTGTGCGTGCATGCCTACGTGTGTGGTGTTTCTGTGGTGTGTGTGTGTGGTTGCGTAACATGTATTCACACAAAACATGCACGCACGCACGCACGCACGCACGCGCGCGCGCACACACACCGATTACAGCAGAACGTTGTTAATCAAGCAGCCGTACATTTCAGGGTAGACTATGTGGACCCTGTCTATTTCTCTCTCCCTCACCCCTCTCCCCCCACAATTCCGCCGTAGGTATCTTCCGTTGTTGGACCGGACGAAGGTCAAGACCAAGTGCTTGCGATAACGGGGCCACGAAGTGCTTGTTTCTGGACAGTGTAGTGCACGGTTCTGTAGTCGTTTGTGGCCGATGGAGGAAGGTGTATCTGTTACTCCTGTTGTTTCCGCTGTGTCGTGTTCACTGCTGCTCTAGGGACTGTGAAAGTTATTGTTTAACTAATAATATCTTAAACATGATCTCAATCTTAATGTTTTGTATTGAGAACATGCTTTGCGAGTTACTTATGAATGTGCGCCAGCAAATCTTTACGCACACAATATTCCACGTTATAGGACTATTACTGATTTCGCTCACGCTAGTATACAGCTTCTTTATGGTGTGTTATTTTCGGTGTATTTTATTTCGTAATTTTATACTTTTTGCTAACTGGTTTGAAAAAGGGATATTTACAAACAAAGTTTCTGGCGTAATCCACCTGATTTTCATTTATCGACAGTTCACACAATAACATGAGAAGTATATTTAAATGTACTATCGATGGTAAACTATTATTACATCGTCTAACGCGGTGCCGTGATAGTTCATTAAATTGTTATACACTTAGTTATAAATTCAGCTACAGCAGTAGCCTTTACAACGGCAGCCGTCAAGGCCTTGAGAATCTTTGTTTTGTCAACGACTATATCCGGAAATCAACACTCGTCGCCTTGACCATAGTCCACTTACACAATGAGTACACCTCAGTACAGTAATGCACGTCCGCGAAAGGACTCTTCAAACATGCGCCTGCAGGCAATCCTAAAATGTACAACTATCTGTCCGACGAATTTTTGGCATAATTGACTAATATTACTGGTGCGTGTGTGCGTGCGTGCGTGCGTGCGTGCGTGTTTTGCTTGCATGTGTGCGTGTATATGGACATGTGCGTGTGCGCGTTGGTGTATGAGGGCGTGTGTATATGTGGGTGTGTATGTGTTTATGTATGTATGTGTGCGTATGTGCGTGCGTACGTATGTGGGTATTTGCGTGCGTGCGTGCGTGTGTGTGCGCATGTGGTGTTTGGGGTGTATTCGTGTGAACGTATGTGCACAACACCCCCCCCACGCACACGCCCCCCCCCCACGCACACGCCGATAACAACAGAACAATGTCAAGGAAATCGCTGCACTCTAAGAGCGGACGAAGGTCAAGAACATGACGTGCGATAAAGCGTCCTGGAAGTGCCAGTTTCTGGACAGACGTGCAAGGTTTCTCCACTCAAATGCAGCTGGTGGAGAAGATGTGATTGTTTCTCCTGTTGCTGGCTGCGACAGCTGGTGTTGTTTAATTACTAATATCTAAAAGATGATCTCAACGTCAATGTTTTGTATTGAACACAACTGCTGGGTGTTGACCTCTTTCTTAAGTAAATCGTATTGAATGTGCAGTAATAAAATATGAACCAAAAATTTCACTTTTATTCTGCTAATGCGTTACCTTTATTGCCTACGGCAGCACAAAATTGCCACCGATGTTTATTTTTTTTAATTCGTGTGTTCGCAATTATATAATTACCAATTGCGAAAAAAATAACACACATGGTTCGATTGAACAGGTCTGCAAGGGAATATTGAGCAATCATTAGGATAATGCGCTATATAGGAACTTACCTGCATGTTTTCTTTTCTTTGTATAGACAATTTTTATTAGAATATCTTACACAATTGATAAAACAAACATTGTTTACCGAATGTTACCTACACACACACGTGTACTTCATACCGCCGTGTGATATATCCCGGTAATGTTAGCGAAATATATTGACGTCACTATAGTCGCGCTACATTATGACGTCATACCGTTATGTCACATGAGAATATTCGACGACAGTGGCGCCGTCTCAAGCAGATGCTCTTCGAGTCTTTGTCGTTGTAAAATAAATGAATTGCGTTGACCTCTGGTTCGTTTAGATGACATTCTGCCCCTTTTCAACATAGGTTTAATAACATTAAGCCCTGCTAATTATATAATTATTTTCAATAACAATATCTAACAAAAACACAGACACGTAAAATGTTATGCTAAATACCTAAATCACCTAATAATTAAGTAGTTCAATAATTATCGATGACATCACAAGTTGTCATTCGTCTACAGGACTGGGGCACAGTGGACCACGAGAATTTCGCGATCACTGTTAATGGCGGCCGGAAGTTGAATCTGAAGAGCAACATCGCGATGGGCAACTACCTGATGTTCCTGGAGGACAGTCCGCTCTACGACACGACGAAGGTGACGAACGAGGAGGCGCAGGACTCATTCAAGGAGTGCTTCCCCGGCGGCTTCGCGTGGGAGGTTCTCGACGTCTTCTCAGGTAGGGTAGGAACGGGCGGGCGGGCGGGCGGGCGGGCGGGCGGGCGGGGGGGCGGGCGGCGGGCGGGCGGGCGGACGGACGGACGGACGGACGGACGGACGGACGGACGGACGGACGGACGGACGGACGGACGGACGGACGGACGGACGGACGGACGGACGGACGGACGGACGGACGGACGGACGGACGGACGGACGGACGGACGGACGGACGGACGGACGGACGGACGGACGGACGGACGGACGGACGGACGGACGGACGGACGGACGGACGGACGGACGGACGACGACGGACGGACGGACGGACGGACGACGGACGGACGGACGGACGGACGGACGGACGGACGGACGGACGGACGGACGGACGGACGGACGGACGGACGGACGGACGGACGGACGGACGGACGGACGGACGGACGGACGGACGGACGGACGGACGGACGGACGGACGGACGGACGGACGGACGGACGGACGGACGGACGGATCAACAGGTTTATTTCCTGATGCTGTAGCTTTATATAGACCGTTTTCCAGGGCCCATTCCTTATCATCCGTCTTTCCCGAAACCCTTCAAACATCCTTTCCCCGCTATGACGTTCGGACGGGCGCTCTCTTTGGTAGACCCTCCTCCTCTGTTCTCATCAGTTAAACTGCCCACACAATCAGCCTACAGATATGATAGTTAGACAAACAACCACGGGCCGTGCCTCTTGGTATAACATACCTTGGTTTGTACCACAGGTCCACCGACGATCGCCTTCACGTGGCGCCACTGGGCGGATTACGAGGGGAAATTCCACGGCTTCGAGCCGACGAAAGAACGCATCGAGGTGATCGGCTCAGCCGTGGCGACTGTCAACGCCGACATGAAGATCAGCACCTTCGACATCTACTACGACCCGAGTCCCATGCTCGGCAAACTCTATCATGGAAAGTGCAAGTTCTCACAGAAGTAAACGTTCATCTGCTCTGCGATAAACCTCGTTAGAAGACATCGACTGTAGCCGCCGCATTCACGCTTCATTTTGCTCGCTATCCATTTCTCGCTCGTAACACAATGTCGATAATTGGGTCGACATCATTTCTTCCAAGAACGTCACGGAAAATATGTAAAAATGCCACTAGTAAGTTATTTACAAACGGACAATGCTATTTTCAACCTGTTCCGTAATACGTTATCTTATTTGTAATTTTCTATTTTCTAATTAGTTGTAGGGAGTTTTTTGTTAACCAGTTATCACAGTCACATCCGATCATAGCTTCTTAGAAGGTCACCGGTCGGGACTGACAGTGGTAATATATTTTTAGGAAAACATTTAAAGTCTGAGAAAAACAACTTTGACGGTGTTGGTTATTTATTGTGTATGTGTCACAAAGCCTTTAATAAACTTTTAATAATAACATTGTTCGTAAGGCATCATTATCTTTCTAAACATATCACACAAATTAATTTCCATTTCCCCGTGAAATACGTTTATGCTAATATTTATCTGAAAATATTGTGACCTACAGGAAAAACAACTTCACCTTGAAACTAAGGGAACATTCAAAAGCCTATTTGGCTACCTCCCTAAAGTATATATCACACCTTGTAGACTAATGTAATCACATTTTCGCCTCTAAGTGGACATACATTGCTGGCTGACCAGACATGAGGCTACAGTAAGTGGAATGAACTATGCCATTTGATGTTTTATTGGTATGTAACATCGCAGTAGCGCAGTGGCACAGTGGCACAGTGGCACAGTGGCTAGAGGTCCGGACTAAGGGTACTTGGGTTCGAAGTTCGAACCCTGTGGTAATGTTGTGTGCGAACACACTTCGCGCGATAATTGCAGCGTGACTGTTCGAGAGGGCAATCGTGTAGATTGGATACTGCGCTATATAAGAATTTACCTTTTTACCTGTTTAATAAGGGTTCGCTTTCCTGCAATAGATGACTGTTACTGTAGATAAGGTAACGTAGAACATGTCATATACGCATAGCATCAGATGCAGTGTATTGTGAAATAGGCAACACTGTAATTTATAATTCTTACATATTGATCGCCTGATAGCACCACGGGACGATTGCCGGAGTGGTGGGTTGAACCACTACCCCTCATACACAAACGTAGCGATTTAGGCGCTACTACTAAGTTCAAGACACTACATCTACCATTTTTAAGTGTTAGGGAGCCATCCACAATGTGCGTCTCGCGTAGTGGGATGTTGGGCGTCCGGACAAGCGAAACGAAGCTTTACGTGGAATGACGTCTCTCATCTTCGCAAAGTAGGGTAGCCTCGATTACACAGACTCCGTGAGGTGGCAGCACTTTTCACCACCAGGACGGCCTTATCCCATGGTAGAGTAGAGACGCTGATTGGTTCTCATGCCGAATTTGAAATAAATTAAAGAAGGATACACTTTTTATCAGATAATACTATAACATTAATAATATTCAAAATTAAACTTAATTCACACAAAAATAAATAGAAATACACATTTGCAGTTGTTTATGAAGCAGGAATTACGGAAGGATTAGCTTCGATTATCGCGGCGCAGTGAGATGACAGCAGTTTACACGGATAACATTCAAACGCCGGCAAAGTGACCAGACTGTCTTCTTGGCGAAGTTACGCAGCCGCTCGATAGTCGGTTAAGCGAGGCTAAAGATGGGGCTGTTTGCAATGCAAAACTAACCTTGAAAGATCCCCTACGTAAACTGTGGGAATTAGATGAGTTGAACTAGTCGCGAGAACGGCGTAAAAATCCTCCCAATTTGAAGACGGATAAACTATTTTTTGGAATTCCAGTATAATGAAGCGTCCATCCAATCGCATGAGTATCTGATCAGTTCGAACATTTGCTTTTACATCCCAAAGCTGCACGTAACACGAGTAGCTTGTGGTTGAAATCGCCTGATGTAACTCACGCGATACAACGCCGTGATATATTACCCATAATGCCGTCCGATTATAATACCCACAATCTGCGTTAGTACCAATTTAACTCGCTAAACGACGACACTTGTGCCAGACTGATTAATTTGCCAAACACGATGGCGACCACTCCCTGTCAATGCGAAATGCTATGTGTTTACTACATTGTAAACCAATAACTGTGGTCACTCTTTACGCCTCTGTGGACGAATGTTGCTGGCTGACCAGATATAGGCGTATAGTGAGTAGTACGAACTACGCCAAGAGAATGTGATGTTTCATTTATATGTAATAGCGCAGTTGCGCCGTGGCACAGTGGCTAGATATTCGAATTAAGAGAAATTTAGTTCGAAATATATGGAACCTAGGGCAACTTATTTCACTCTGCATTGCTCTAGTTCACTCAGCTGAATGAATGAGTATTATGGCTATATACAATGGTGATACTTGTCTTCGCACATTAATTGCAGCGTGGCTGAATGCTTCCCAGAGAAGTCGAGATGGTGTTCGACTGAACAGTTCTGAGTTCAGGGAGGAAAGCCCTTTCGGCAATCGTGTGGATTGGATACTGCGCTATATAAGAACTGGCCTTGTTCACCATTTAATTAAGAGTTCGCTTTCCTACCGTAGACTATTGATATTGTACATGAGATGACGTAGAACGTGTAGTATCATATACAGTGTTTATATATATATATATATATATATATATATATATATATACACACACATACATGCATATGTATACGCACGCACGCACGCACGCACGCACGCACGCACGCACGCACACACCACTCACGCACACACACACACACACACACACACACACACACACACACACACACACACACACACACACACACACACACACACACACACACACACACACACACACACACACACACACACACACACACACACACACACACACACACACACACACACACACACACACACACACACACACACACACACACACACACACACACACACACACACACACACACACACACACACACACACACACACACACACACACACACACACACACACACACACACACACACACACACACACACACACACACACACACACACACACACACACACACACACACACACACACACACACACACACACACACACACACACACACACACACACACACTTGTGAAATAGGCCGTCGAAAAGGCGGCGTCTAGTTACATATTGATCACCAGATGGCACCACCGGAGGACTATTGGTGTAAAGTAAGTTGAAACACTACCCCTCGAAAACTGCCGTAGTGTTTTGAGCGTACCCCCAAAACACTACTGTTCAGCTCAAAACACCACATCTGCATTTTGACTGTGTGTTAGGCGTGACAACTTGGTTTGGATATGTTATAGCGACCTGGTATTTGGGCATTGCCACCAATTTATATCAAATATGCTCTTTTATGGAGCGTTACCTACCTTGCCTTGCCTTACCTTACCTGCCCTGCCCTGCCCTGCCCTGCCCTGCCCTGCCCTGCCCTGCCCTGCCCTGCCCTGCCCTGCCCTGCCCTGCCCTGCCCTGCCCTGCTTACCTTACCTTACCTTACCTTACCTTACCTTACCTTACCTTACCTTACCTTACCTTACCTTACCTTACCTTACCTTACCTTACCTTACCTTACCTTACTGTGTGACTCTGCCCTGTCAATGGCTACGTGACTTACGTCACTCCACATGGCCTGGCCCAGTTTCTTTCTCCACTCTAGTTCCCACGCTGCTTTGGCCGACCAACCTGCCTTGTTCCTTCTGACTAGCCAATTACTCTTTGCAGTAGTGTAACAGTATCTTCTCCCAGGCGTCAAGGTCCATTCGTAAGTCTCTGTATTCACCCGGTACCGTGGCCTTTCAGACCAAGACGTAGATGGATGACGAGACCAAAGAGTAGGTCTGCCCTCGCTGTGTCAACGCCCACTCGACTCCCCAATTACTGATGGTGACAGGATGGCAACACGCATACTCTAAATCGGTAGACTTCCTGCTTGTATAGACGGGTGTTACTGTTAGATATGGCATAACGTCCATCGAATAACGTGTGTTTTCACAGTAGTAGAAGTGATCATGGCAGCCATCTTGGATTACGCCTGCAGTATTATCAGTCGTCACATCAGGATCGGAGGATGAACAACATGCAGTCATATATAACAAATAAATATATATGTGGTATAACATGGAAAATATCGTTAATGCATGTATTGGCAGTTACCTTGAATATTCAAATTAATCAGGAACGCCACTGAGACATCATTAATTTAGATTCTAGACAGCTAGAGTTCTAACTCTAAAAAACACCAAAAACACATTGGGTGTATTCCAAATCAGTATGTGGTGGAGGACCTATGCACATAGTTGCGACTATACGTACACCGGTTAAACTCGGATTAAAGATAACCCAAGCTATTTTACCGCGCGTTAAACCTGTGTAGTGTCTAGTACTGTCTACACGAAGCATCTCGGTGCAGTAGGGTCATTACCACGTGAGTGGTGCTTCATAATGCCACTCGGTGACATCCGACATTGACGTTGATATTGGATATTGTCACTGGCGTGTCATGGAAATAGTTAGTATCCACAATAATGTGGCAATATATATTTGCGTTTTGAAAACAATCATAGTTTAACAACATATTTTGTTTAAGAATGAATGTTCCTTAAGAGCTCTTTACGTTAGTGAAACGGTCCCCTGGTCTATCTACAATTGCGCGCTTAACTTAGCCCGGGCCAACCTTTAGGCGCAACAAATTTGACACCGCGTGGACGCGTATTCCGGGTTAAAAGCGTAGTGTAGACAGGACTTTGTCCCCGTGGCCATGCTCTACAATGTGTAAGTACAAGAAATGGAAGAGAACAAAACCTGGCTTACCGATGCTACTTTGTGACGCAGCGGCTAGATCATCGCAGTCCCCAGTCTTCGAAGTTCTTTGAGCAGTCTTGTGGATTAGATGCTGCGTCATATAACAACTTACCTTTTACGACACCGGAACCATCAAGAGTCGCCCCTGTTGTCTCGCAGAATAATAGCGGGTGTAAAGAGTCCTATTTATATATTGTCGTTAGTTAAGTGGAGCCGGGCATGTCTCATCGAATACACAATTGCAGAATAATACTCGAACGATGCTCGACAGTACCTGGCAATCACACAAGCAATGTAGTATAATTCGAATATTTCGACAACGCGAAGGTTGTGGGAAACACTGTTATCGGTATGTACGAATTAAGGAGATGTTCATTGGCCGTGATTTTCAGATTAAACGAATGCGAAAAGCCTAGTCTCACGTCTAACCGGATTCGACCAGTTAATTATTCGGTTCGTGTTATGCCAAATTTCAAGATAGAATATCTCAAGTTAGCTTTTATAGTATGTGTAGTGATTGTACCTGTATTTGTACTTATATTGTGCTTGCCATTGTTTTGTAGTCAATTTCATCAAATAGTTTCAATAAAATGTTTTTACTTTATGTTGTCTTTACTATCGTCCGCATGCAATTTCAACAATATGCAATATAACAAGGACAACCATTACTGCAAATCGATTCCAGTGGTCACAAAAACCTCCAGTGGCAGATGAACCATATGGTGTAGCCAAAATGTTGTCGATACCGCACCACCATAACTTCAACCATTCCACTGTCTCACCAGAAGTGGTGATATCGGAAAATGCTACAACTTATTATTATTACCTAAACTGGGGCACAGTAGTATGGGCCTATTATAAAAGCTATGCAGGTATGCCGAATCGCTAAGTTCTGGGAGGCACACACGCAGGCATCTTGGATTCACAAATGACATACATCTGACTGTAGTGTTAGTTGATTGTACTGTGCATGGATTTTGGTTTTGTAAACAAAAGGTTTGTTGAATAAAGTAATGTGTGCCACAGCGTTAATTTACCCGAGATGAAGAGCTTTGCCGCATACCATGTGGTGATGACACTCCTCAAGTTATGAAAACATATGTACTTGCAAAAGATGCAAAGCTATGAACAACCACCTACCAAATGGAACTAACGTCATGGTCTTATTACTGTTACATTAGCATAATATGTATATAACTGTAATTTTTTAAACTTATTTTTTAACTTATTAATTGGTTTTGTTTAATAAAAGATATTAAATTATTATTATAAATGTAACGAATCATTTCAATAATTATAATTGTTACGGATCATTTATAATGCATAAACTCTATTAGGCCTACTGTTATTCCGAGCATATTTACTCTTAGGTTACTAGCTTACTACCATACGTGACACCATTACACTGTTATAAAATAAAAATTACTTACTAGGTCATATGCATACCGCCGTATTTTATCATACGCCAACGAATAAGCGCCAAGGAAAATAATACAATAAATGTAATAAAAGCATCAGTAATATGTCCCTATTATATATGCGTTATAGAATATGGAGCCCCTATAGAAAATGGACCCCAGGTTGTGTTGTTGATATAATTTATTCCTGATGTAATTTAGACACTCAGCCATATCTGTGATTCCAGTGGAAAATTAACGTCTCTTACAAGCTCTTAGTAGCTTGTGTGAGCACTGTTGAAAGGGAGACTGGTCCATTCAAAGTTCCAAAACATGAACTGGTCTTACATAAAACAATATTAATAACAATTACTTTTCATGTTTATTGTATTTTGTTGAGGTGACAATAAATGAATGAATGAATGAGTAAATAGTTATCGCAATATGGAGCAATTCACACAGTTAAGGAGTTGATAGGATACACAGTTTTCATAATCAAAGGTGACTAACATTTTAATGGCAATGGAGGGTGAAATGTAAAAATAATAAAAAAGTGTTTTTGCAAAAGTGTTATCAATGATGGCTGTGATCTTCTAATGACAATCTATGAACTGCATTATACTATTTTACCAAATAGTTCAGCTTTTTAAAACGGGGTACAAATTCTATAGCGGGTCCACATTCTATAATAGAATATGGATCCCCGGGTCCATGTTCTATGGGGGTCCATATTCTATCTGACACCGGCAGTTTGAAAACGTTGTAGCAAAGTGTACTGTCATTTGTCCAGAGTTACGCTGTTCACTACTTCGATCCACAGTTTTTTTTGCGTGAATGCTGTTTTTGTCTGCTTAAGTTTGCCGTGTTGGTGGCATATAAACATTTTGCATGTGCCTAATGTCAACAACTCGAAAGGATAAGGTCAAAGGTTAATCTCGTGACCATGATATACAACGAACGAGTTTCTACCCAAACATCTATTTCCATACTCAGGCTTTAAATAAAAAGTTTTAAATAAACTCACTTGTTCATTTGCCAAAACATCGAAAGCACATGTTTTTTGCATCATAAGATATTTATTACTGACTGTTTGACTCGTCAGATAAGCAAGTTCGGCTGGTTTGAACGTATTCACCAGAGGGCGATACAGTCTAGACTAGTTGACTTCTAAGTTTCCGTCTTTACAACATTGTTGGAGAACCATGCATGCTACTAGACTAAAATAGACATTCATTGTTTCGAGCCATAATTACACGATCAATTTAATTAAGGAATTACCCACTAGAGTCCGCCACTGAGCCGCTGCTCTGTGGTTTGAATGCTACCTGCAGATGGCACCACTAATCGAATGCTTCTTGAAAGTTATTTATGCGGGAGTTTTGCAGGAGTCGAACCGTCAACAGAAATGTTTACATTTGTGGTAGGCAATCACTACAAACCCTCTGTCTATCTAATTGATGTGATTTATCTTATATATAACGGCACTTAACTTGTCCAGCGAACTTGACATTTATGGCCGGTCGTTTCTATTTGATTTAGTCATGTTTGTCCAGTCCGTTGTTGTCGCTTACTGGACCGTCAATAGCTGGACAGTTCGGTGCCGGACAGGCCGTTCTTGCGAGATAATGATGGTCCGAGCTTATTGACCACAGTACCAGCATGACACAAGAAAACCAGTGGCACATTTGCACTGACAGTATGGACAACTTATTAAACTAATAATTTGTTTAATTTTTTGAATTATTTCAATAATTATTTCAATAGAAGTGCTACACAGTTTTCGGATGGATTGTATACGCTGGAAAATGTTGTTCATTATAATAAATTGCATTAAAAGTTCCCGGATGTGTGATCTGATGCTGCGCAAACAACAAGGTAAATTGCTATACATCCAGGTTTATTGCAAGACCGAGAAACGGTGCGTCAAACCGGAGAATATAGATAATCAAGGCTAATTTGTAAGTTAAACATGGGTTACATGTATATCTAACTGTCGTTATATGTATTTTATGTCATAGTCTAAATCTAGAATTGTGTCTGTTTCGTGTATTTCTATGTCACGCCAAGAAGTCGTTTGCTCTGGGTACGTCAGTCAGTGTGAGGGCAGCCAAAGTACGACAGTTGATACACTTAGGTTGCGTCGCTCCGAGGTTATCTTCATGGGCCGCTACAGATGTCGAATTGATCTGAATCATGAATACATGAACACAACACTGACTGAACCACTGTATGACGACTGGACGCTGCGGCGTGGGAGTAACTGCGGTACATAAGAACTTACCTTCTTCTTTCGTCATTTCCTGTTTCCTTTTCTTTTTTCCGGTCTTGCGCACAACAACGTATCGATTTGTCAGTTTTGACAAGTCGACGTAACAATTGAAGTTAATATCCGTTAAAGACATTCTCAACGACGGTAATACTACTTTTGGACGTAACAGGTTTAAAAAAAATTACAATAGCCATTTTAAGTGCGAAATATAGATGTTGCTATTATTATTAATTCTAAGCACTTAACTATTACTGGCAGGTTTTCTCTTTGATATTGGTTCCATTTTATCGTCTATTGTTGTGGCATTATGCCTTAATTTGACACAATGTGCACGAATAAATGTTTTATCAAGACACTGCTCGAGTGCATATCATAATCACCTTCTAAATGTCAAGTGCCAAGTGTTTTCAATTTACACTTATGGATTTAATACCGTGAGCGCAGTGAAGTGTCATTAAGTGAAATGAGGCATGGCTTGTTTGGTTTTGCTGTCATGTCAGTCTACCAGGCGAATCGATTTTGTTTGAAAAAAACTGTAAAGTATACCAACGCGACGAAATGCAGCATAATGCTTTCAGTCAAGGTAATGCCTCTTGTCTTTGTGTGCCATAATGGACCTACTCCAGGTCTGTCGTCTGTTTGACAAGTGTTTGTTTGTGATGAAGCTCTTTTCTCAGACTGGATTAGTGCAATTCCCTTTTTTCACAATGTTGCTTTTAAGGATACGACAACATTAGGACGTGCTCAGCATGAATTGTGCCTCGGTCTTCGCACTTGCTCATTCTATACTACCTATATAAAAAATGGCTTCCTGTTTGAGATCGTATTGTCTTTAAGGTATATTCTATTACATGTTAAGCACTTTCATATAATCAATGAACACGGTTACATTCATTGCTTACTCGTGTAAGAAAACATCCAGCTTCGATCATCTAGTGCAGATACAGTGTTTATTCTTAGAGTCAATACTAACGTGGGAAGTATAATCTTTTCTGTAGCTGCACTTATCCTTTGGAACAACTCCCATGTTTAGTGTTAGACCAGTTGAAGTTATTACATAATACCGCCGTCTTGTAAAAACTTATACAATAAAATAATTATGGGGGTATTATACATTAAGGTCCGTCGCTGAATTGTTTATTTCAAGAAACGCATACTTTATTGAAATAAACAGTTGAGCGTCTGATTCGTCATTAACCTAGACATTCGGAAATGTTATCTTGTGAACACGATGTATACTCCGACATTTGCATTTGGAAACAAAATGGTCGCATCTCCATGACCAGTTGATTGTTTATAGCCCTGCTCTATGCCAATGACTTGGACAAGGTCTTCATGTATTGTATATTGTGCTTCGTCATCTCAACTAATAGACTGACATTGTCGAATTGTTGTTTACAAGACCCAACCTTTGCACACGTGTGCAAAACATAACAACGCCACCAGTAAATAATACACGTCAGTCTGCGCGGTGAAGGGTCTAAAAACGAGCCGTGTCACGAGGGAACACGAGTGCCCTAAACATATTGTTTACACACACAAAGAAAACACCGTACCGAAACAAGCAACAGATGCGACATCGCGGCCTCTGTTTAAAGGGTCCTCGTTTCAGTGCAGCAAGTTTCTCCAACACGGAGATCGAGTTGGCGTAACCTCTTTTTTCATCAGCGTGTCAGTTAGTGTCTGCCGGTTATAACCTCAATTAAAATATGACTACAGGAAGGTCACAGCCTATAACGTATTGGGGTCTAGTCTTTGACAAGGGTCTTACTATTTATGTCAAGCCGACCTTGACTGTTCCTTATTTGTAATATACTGTTGTAGATGAAAATACACTACCGGCCAAATTACGTTTAATATATAAGACATCATAGTCATGCGCCTCGAGTTACGACTCGTATCTCTCTGTATGTACTAAACTACATCGATTCAACTTTCTATATACGTGCAGTGGAACCATGTACATATCTTCCTTCTGTTTCGAACCTCGTTCGCTCCACGTTGCTGCAGTTTACTTAGCTGTGTGGATGAATACCTGGTCACAGCCAGTGGTAGATATTTATGTACGTATATTCTTCGCGCAGTAATTCCAATGTGGCTGAATGGTCCCCGGCTAAGTCGATCGGTTCTGCCAGTAGGTGACGTGTAACACGCTGGAGCCGTCCCTTCTAAAGATATCAGGCTGTATAAAACGTATCTTATATTTTACCTTTTATTTACACATTCTATTTTGCAGCTAATAAATATATCGACGGAGCGTAGCGTCATATTTGCATTGCGCAACGTTTCATTCATGTGAATTGCAACGTGTATTGATCTGAAATAGCCACTGTATGCGAACCAATATCGAATTTCCGTGCACGCCAAGCCGCCTTCTCACGGTACGAGATCATACGTTTCTCAGACTTCATTGCATCTAACTACGCAACTCACTGTAGGAGCGCGTTACAGATACAGTCTCCGCTCTAGTCGGGATTAATCTTGCTGGGCGATGCTGGCGCCACGCTGACCTCAGCCGTGCAATCGAAGTATAATATGTATGTACACGTACATGTACATCTGGGCGCATATCTATTTCATTCGCTGCTAGCAGGAATCCGGGTCACTGCCAGGAAATATGCGTAGTAGGGCAGTGTAGAGACGGACAACTACGGGCTGAGCGCGCGAGTTACTGTTGCCATGAGGCTCGTCGTGATCAATCACATAAGTCTGCCACGTAGCGGTGTAGGCGGTGTTGAGGTAACAGGCTGGCGGTCTACGATTAGGAGCAGGCCGAGCAGCCGTGTGGCGTGTACACGCAGACAACTTCTGCTACAGACTCGTCACACAGAAAGGCCAACAGAGCACTCGTATATAGGCGAGATAAAGCCGCATAGAGCAAAGGGTAACTAGAAGGCCAATGTTTGTAGTTAATTTTAGCATTTTTCAGTTACCTTTTTATAGCTGTCCAATCACGAATTCACAATCGGTAAACACACATACACTTTTTAATAAGAAATCATGCCAGCCAGTGGTGTTTAGACGCAATGCAAAATTTAGGGGGAGGGGAGGGGGCAGGGGAGGCGGGGGAGGAGGAGGGCGAGGGGGAGTGGGAAGCTGAGAGGGAGGGGAGGACAGGGAGCGGAACGGAAGGGAGATAACTGTGCGAGGACGAGAGTGGTACAATGACTGACGGAAGCAGAGAAGAGAGAACAGACAGGCGGACAGGCGGACAGGCGGACAGGCGGACAGGCGGACAGGCGGACAGGCGGACAGGCGGACAGGCGGACAGGCGGACAGGCGGACAGGCGGACAGGCGGACGGGCGGACGGGCGGACGGAGGCGGACGGGCGGACGGACGGGCGGACGGGCGGACAGACATCAGACAGCAGACAGCAGACAGACAGACAGACAGACAGACAGACAGACAGGACAGACAGACAGACAGACAGACAGACAGACAGACAGACAGACAGACAGACAGACAGACAGACAGACAGACAGACAGACAGACAGACAGACAGACAGACAGACAGACAGACAGACAGACAGACAGACAGACAGATCAGACGACAGGCGGGTGGGGGGGTGGGTGGGTGGAAAGACGAACGAACGAGCGGGCTGTCGGGCGGGCTGTCGGGCGGGCTGTCGGGCGGGCTGTCGGGCGGGCTGTCGGGCGGGCTGTCGGGCGGGCTGTCGGGCGGGCTGTCG
>JAODUO010000548.1:270000-287500 GCA_025642075.2 Ridgeia piscesae
CACGCTTGTAAGTCATGCCATCGCGCTAAATAGCGTTTCGCGCAGACACAGACACGGGTTGCCAGCAACATGGAGGGCCGACAGCCAGATAGCATGCCGGCAGCCGGACGAGCCTTTCTGAACAAGCACCGACAGAACCGACGTTTCTGCAAGCGCACCAGATTGGATAAGCCGGTAATAGGATTATGACATCACGGCACATCGGCAATCCTGGCGACAACGTCATGCTGTGTCGGTTTGAGCCGTACAGCGCGTTGGTGAATTTCATACCGGATGTGACGCATATCGTCAGCATATCCTACAACTTATCAGCGAATTTCGCCGGTTTTAGCTGACAGAGATGAACGCTTACCTTACGGCAACGCCAGACTTGTCGATCGAACGAATTGTCGCAAAGACGAAACATCGTTTGAGAGACGGTCGTCACATTTCAAGTTCGGCGATAGGGTGACTTCAAGCGAGCCGCAAAATGACGCCTTAGTACCCGTTCGTGGTCCAGCGACACCCACATGTGTATAATCCGGAGCAGCGACAGTTGTTTGCGAGAACGAAATGTACAAATCATATGTACAAATATAAATTACACTTCACTCTGCCTGTGCATCTACGTACGCCAGCGTGGCGTGACTCTTGAAATATAGAATTGTAGGTGTAAACACAATGCCCAAATGTTGTCTGTGCGTCGTGCTCCAGATAGGAAACGTTACATAACCTACGCAGGGCACCCACATTTTCCGAAACACGCATTTCGCCAGCTCACAGTAGCGCTCTTTTATTTGTCATTCTGCCAGATTAACAATTCTACGTGTCTCTGACTAGCTGCTCGTCGTGAAGCCGACGTGGGCCGGCCTAGTAAACAAGTCCTACATGCAAACACATATCACACTGTACGTCTAGAAATCCAACACTTCACTGAATCGCCCCGACCATAGCAACGTGCAATTTCACCCAGGGAGACTAGAATCGGGTCTCGTTAGAATCGGCCGTGTCGCTTCAGGGAAACAGTTCGGACGGAAGCTACACGGACTATTCGGGGTTTTGCATAGTAACTACAGGCAATGATTTACTCCAACTGCAAAGTCGTGTGCGCGTCATGCACGGCGTTAGTTTCATTTAAACACTTTTTTTTACAAACAGTACCTCAAAGGAAGAAGTGAGTTCGATATTCATTTTCGCTAGCACCAGCAGCAGTGGTAGCACAGTCATACCCGTTCTTTTGCCGATATACCAATCGTCGTACCTCCTCGTTCCGTATTTTAAACTGTCTCGCGTTATTCCATCGGCCAGCCAGCCAAGCAACACAATGAAGATGTTGTCACACGTGCTCCCAATCTGAGAAGTGACTCACTCAAGATACGGCATGCTGACTTCCGTTTTGACGTCACGTATGTTGTGTCTATCGTCACGTGGTCAACGGCGCCACCTGGCGACCAGCTATGACGACGGCGGCGGCGTCCGCCCGATGTAGAACGACGGCACGTAGCACTCGATGACGTAGTTCCGGCCGTGATTGTTGTCCCATCGGCTTTGTCCGGGCGTGTCGTAGCGAACGGCGAACTCGAAGCGACTTCCGGCGATGGCGCAGAAGTGGGACTGCAAGAAGAGAGTGAAGGCGAACCGGTCGGTGCATCCGTCATTGGAGCCGGGCACGTAGGTGGCGCTGACCTCGCTACACGTCACCCAGTTGTCGAACGTGTAGCGGATGGCCACGTGCTTCTCGAAGGCGACGTTAGCGACCCTTACCGTACCGTTGACGATGAGGCGATCCTTGTCGACGACACAGTTCTCCACCTTGACGTGCGTCGCCAGCACCTCGTTCAGAAAGTCGATGGCGGCGCCTGGCTGCGAGAAACGGAGCATGATGTACGACCGGAAGTCGGACGCTGCCGACTCGGCGTGGCGCTTGAAGCGGCTCGGGACGTCGCCGAGCTTGAGCCCACGTGTCGCCGATTCTGGCACGAAGGGAGGGTCGCCGCTGTCCAGGAAATGTTTGACCGTTTCCAGATCGAGTCCGAGCGCGTCGGCGAAGCGCACGGCCTTCTTCCGGCGCGGACTCACCGGCGCGCTGTGCCGCGGCGACAGCGACAGACTGCGCTCGAGCTTCGTCGACAGGCACTCACAGTCCACAGTGATGTCATCACTGACGTCATCGGTGAGGTCCGTCTGTTGTTTGATGCCGCCGACGCCACCGACACGCAGCAGCGCCGTCTGGCGCGTCGCAAGCACCCCCAGCGTCTCCGGGCTGCAGTACCCATCGTCGTGCGTACACGCCGCGCATGCGTCAACGGAAACGTTCTCGCCGTATCCGAAAGATGCCGTGGTACATTTGCCGGTCGTCGGACAGACGCGTGCCGCAGCTGCGACCGTCACCACCGCTCCGCCGTAAAGCGCCGCCGTAGTCGGCCGGTCGGCGCAGTCGCCAGGCGCCGTGCCTCCTTCGCCCATTTTCATCGTCGTCTTGACGGTGCTGCTGACCGCCCATATACACCTCCGGTGCAATTATCTAGGCCGATGAGGCATCGCCGCGCGCTTATATAGTTGTTTTTGGTAAACAAAAATCGCCGGGCGAGCGCGCGCTGCTGACGTAAACACGCTGCCGCGTACCCGGCTACGGCCGCAGTTCGCACGTACGCCAGTCGGCCCCGCGCGAAGCTTCTAGCGCACCGTCGAAGCGGCCGCCGCGATCAACACATCAATACGTACTACGTACGTACGTACGAGCGGCCGTACGTCAAACGAAGCGGCTCATCGATCCGCCCAGCCTATATGCGCCCAGCGCTACTGCGGCCGCGGTACGCTTCTATGTACGCAAGGTCTACTTGACGTATAGGTAAGTCGGGTAGAACAACTCCGCCTTGGATCGCGAGCGCAGGCGAAATTCTTCCACGACTGACGTCGGTGTAGCGAGTACGGAGGACACAGTGGCGCAGGCGAGCCGAGAATTGGCAGAAATCCGACGGAATACGTACACAATAATGATCACGGCGTCGACACTAATTAATTTTGCGTAAGTAGGTAAATGGATTGTATTGTAGTAGTCTAAAGCTGCTCTTGAGCGTTTTCACTGATGCGTCCGTTTGTCTGAGCTGGTGATTTTGATTGTCTACCATAATTTGTAATTAGTGTTGCATTGTTTCGCCTAGTTATTTCTATTATTAGTAGTAGTATTTGTAGTGTTAATTATTATCTATACTGATTTATACAATTATTTGATCATTCGTGTGTTTACAGCTGTTGTCACATGTACGTGTTATGTTTAAATACTCGCATGATAACTATTGTTGTGACCCGCTGATCATATTCATATCCACTATTACATAGTCACATGTGTGTATCTAGTCACGTATTACATTTTGTAATATCGAAAAATAAACCCTAAACCCTGACATTGTTGATAGTTTACATTTCGTTATGCGAATAACATAGAAATACCTTACTTTCTGTGTTTTTACGCAGTTTTGCGTTTTTTGTTTTATAGTTTGAACCTCTAATCAAGTACATATGTGGCTAAGTACTTTACGTGACCATCACTGCTTTCATCCACCTGTCCGTTGTGAGAAAACCTAACGTGGTCAAGTGTTGGGGTCACTGAGTTCAACCGATCGTATTTTTCTGGACAAATTCCCAACTTGCATAGCATATTTGTTTAACAATGAGGGTTAAATATAGCAGCTAATTGATGCACCATCGTATAAATAACTAAGACATTCGAAACATCGGCTAATTTAGGAAAACTACTCCAAAACCACTTACCGAATATGACCTAAAAGCTAAATATACAACTAGACACTCTTGCGATCTAATTTTGTGACGAATGAAGAAACACAAGTATGTATAGTGAAAAGCTTTCGAAAAGACAAAATAATAATGATGTTAATTGAACTGTTATTAAGAGATTGGCAACATCTAAAAAGGCACGAATTAACAAAACTGTTTCCGCTGGGTTTCGAACCCAGGACCTTTCGCGTGTTAGGCGAACGTGATAACCACTACACTACGGAAACTTACACATCATTCATGCCGAAAGTAATCGAACCGTGTCAACAGAATGGACATCAACGCACCAGAAACACGACATGTTTGCCGCCACTGCTATTTTCTACAAATATATTTACCGAGTTCTGATATATTTATTTAACATCACGATAATCTGTCTCATGATCCGTCCAAGTACAAGCGCGTGCGTGCGTGCGTGCGTGCGTGCGTGCGTGCGTGTGTGTGTGTGTGTGTGTGTGTGTGTGTGTGTGTGTGCGTGTGCGTGCCGTGCGCGTGCGCGTGCGAGCCGCGTGCCGTGCGTGCGCGTGCGCGTGCGCGTGCGCGTGCGCGTGCGCGTGCGCGTGCGCGTGCGCGGCGCGAGCGCGTGCGTGCGTGTGCGCGCGCGCGCGCGTGTGTGTCGTGTGCGGGTGTGCGGTGTGCGGGTGCGGGTGCGTGTGGGTGTGCGGGGTGCGGTGCGGGTGTGCGGGTGTGCGGGTGCGGTGTGCGGGTGTGCGGGTGTGCGGGTGTGCGGGTGTGCGGGTGTGCATGCCGTGATTTTCATTTGATTTCTGTAGCAATATATTTTTGCCTACTGCCACACCAAATTAAACAGGCCACCATTTCTGTCTAGTTTTCCACAAACTAGGCTACACTTACTAATATTTTCAATATGTGATTGTGTAGGGCCTAGCATACGGAATGAATGTCAATGCAGCCCAAGTCGCAACGCGTTGTTGTATCTACAGAACCTTGCAGATTTACACAGCACATTAAAAACTTATAATTATATCCGGTTCACGTTTCATTAAAACATCTCAGTACGCACCAATGCACAAGCAGAGACCAGGACATTCAACTCGCCTCGTGTCAACAGGGGTTAAGTATGGTCCTGTAGAGAACTACTTATCTACACCGCCGTTCTGGGCAGCGTGATAAAGTCAGCGCTATTAGGCCCTATCTGTCCAAATCTTATCTGGCGGCGTTAGTTTCAGAGGCCCGAATAGTGCAAGGTTGACTATTGACTAACAGTGTGTCTGTGCTGCCGACGGCAGTGCGATAAACAAAATAATGCAGGGCCAAACTATTCTGAGTTTTTCTTTGTTTACCACACAACGACGCGCGGCCCGGTGTTCAAAGGAGCCTTGAATACACGACATTGAACTCACTTCGTTGACTTTGGTTACACCTTAAGCAAGGCAAAACAGGATATTGAGGCTAAATATAAATACGCTAACTATGGCATAATGTAAGTGCATTACCTCCGAAGTGTCAATGTTCACCTGCATTTGTTTCTATCTAATAATATACAAGCACTATACTTGTGGTCAATGCCGTTTCTGTGTTATATTAAAATATTGAATTAACAGAATGGCAGCAAAATGTTTTCTACATAGACCCCTGTATGTTTAGCGTAACATTAAATACAATGTCCTTTACAAAATAGACATAATATATATTATATATATATATATATATATATATATATATATATATATATATATATATATAATGTCTAAAATTCTATATTCTATAACAAAATATTGAGTATAATGTTCCGGTGTGACGCTTTAGGGCCTAATACTTTTTTGAAAGATGTTGGCCAGAGCTTCCTGTCTCCAGGCATCGACAGATAACGAGGTCGTACTTTGGCCGTAGAGCCTCCCCGTGTGTTGCCGGATCGTTGGTACAGCGACACAAACTTCATCCCAGCCTACATGCTATTGTTGAGTATCAAACCACCGACATAATTACATTATTTTCCCATAACGACATTTCCCGGTACGCCTGTGCCCTGAGACATCATGATCCAAGAACACGACGCGTCATAGAAAGAGACCACAACTCCTAGGAGCAGATACTGCCAGACTGCCCCAAAGTCAGTGGACTAATATTAAATAACGCCACTACATTAATAAATGGTATTAATTATTGTTTGAGAATAAGTTACACGTGGATAGGAATAGACAAATGTTGACACGTGTCGATGTGTGATTTGCCGGTGATGGGCGATAATATGCGTCGTTCGGAATCGACCTTGCAGAAGTCCCTCCGGTAGGTGAGCCTACCTGCGGGGGAGACTTATTACCGCTAGTGCGGTAAACACGGCGCACTGTCGGAATGCAATTAAATCACGCGAGATTGACTGTGGGGGTAGGAGGGTCAGTCATGTGTAAACGTCGACGCCACTCGTGAAGGTCACGTGTCGTGAACTGCTCATTTGCCACGGAGAATAAAATGGCGCACATGCGTTAACCACCCTGTAAAGTAACTCTCTATTGAAAAGCCGGATTAGACAGCTGCTGATCTGATTAGTGTTCCATGGGCTAATCATTACCTATGCCAAACGAGAGTGGTAGAAGTAGGCTTAATGAGTGACGAAATATTGGATACGTGTACAAAGTGGAACACACTAACCTATAGACCTATCCTTGTATGTGCGTATATACTCTCCAAAACTAATTACAGTGGTCAAAGGTGGTATGACCGATTTGCTTCAGGCCACGACGTGTTAAGTGAGGTTAAGTTGCTGTCGTTATTACATGTGTGTGCAAAGCAAAATATTACAGAAATCGTAACACAAAACAAGATCGACGGAAATGTGCTATGAGTGTAAAGTAATAGTTTGACACCCATAGCACATTTACTCTGGAACATAACGCAGTTGTAACCAACCATTCTGAAATGACGATTACTTGAATTGGCGGGTCATGCTACAAACCTACCAAAAGATTATCGCTAGAGCTGTCACCGCTTGCAATGGTTTTTCAGCGCACAGACCAAGCAGATCTCGGGAGTTCTCTGTGATGTGAGACGTCTCCAGCCTGGTCTAGTACAGCACTGTCATCTACAGTGGAAGCTCTGTGTCAGTTGTCATCTGGATAGTCCGTCTCCCCGGTGGTCTCCCTCTCCTCCGCTGTTCTTTGAAATGCTTGAAGTATTTCCTAATAAGATTGTCCCACTGAAGACGTCAAAGCAACAGCTCCTCTGTGATTGATGATATGTATAACTGAATCAGGGGTATATGTGTCCTCTCTGATCTGTTAGTTGGCTGTCTGCATGGGTAACATCTTAAAGTCCAAACGGCGCCGCATGTCAATATACATTGCCTGCTTTCCAAAGTGAACCTCTTAATGTTGTAGTTCTGTCATGTTAAAACTCAACGTGGTTACTGTCAGTGACACCATGCGAATATACTCACCCACGGGCAAATAGTATGGTATTAGTCAATGTCATGCTTGTAGCGAATAAAACGTAATGCATGATATTATCAGCCATTACATTTTGGTTACTGCTCAGAAGATATTTCGACAGTTCATTTAATAACGCTGAACAAGACTGCATTTCGATTATAAGAGTAGAACCTTCAGATGCCACGTGGACAATGAACTCTTTGGTATATCGAGAGTTTATCTTCTTATATCTAGGTAACATGCGTCCTTCTAATGCGGTGGTCTATTTTGTTTTTAAACGTATTCTCACTGGTGGTTTTTACGAAATCAACATCCACTTCAGGGAGTTTCCAGCACCCGGCAACATTGTATTGACTTATTAAGCCTATATTGAGGAGAATAGGCATTAACGTGATTTCAGAGCCACTGAACTGACAGATACTCTGTTCATGTAACTAATGTCTTCCATGGAACGTTGTATACTCTACTTCTACCCTTTCATATAATAGGCCAATTTGTGCGCATATTATGAACGCGATAGGTTGACACGAATACGTGATACGAATATTGTGATTGATGTCCTGTGTTAGTAAATAAGCAACAGTTTTGATGCGTTTGACAACAATCGTGTTTACAACGGGAAGAACTCATGTTGATCGTCACGTTGCGATGAGTCCTTTGGGTCGGTACCAGTCGATCCACCATCTGTCCAGTTTCCAGGTCAGCGGTCAATAACCAGTGGACAGTCGGCAAGCTGACCGCTGACCTTATTATGCACACGCGTGGTCAATACAAACGCCCCAAGGCGCTGTTCTAGTTTATCGGCACAATAGAACCTTGAAGGGTTCTGCATACGTCAACATAACGGGCCAGATGGGGACAGGTGGCAGTGGTTTCCGCATATACACAGTTTTACTCACCGTGTCTCTGGTGAAACAATGTTAACATTGTATTGTCATTCTTCCGTATTTCTTATGTACGAAAACACTTATGTTACATTTTCATATATATATATATATATATATATATATATATATATATATATATATATATATATATATATATATATCACATCTAAGAAACGTCTACCTGATTTCTACCGTAATGTCGTTTTCTTTAGGGATGCTACACCAGAATTTTTTTTGGCGTTGTTAATGGCTAATGTTGCTCATTTCGGGATTTATGTAGTCGGTCTCCTTCGCTTTCTATAGTTACAAGGTATAGACTACATGTTTGGCTCAAATGTAACCACAGTAGAATAGATAAATCACAATAGACACATTCACGTTCATCATTGGATGTTATAAAGTTAAGCCTCATAGAATAGTCACAAAGCTGTTTCCGCCGTGTTTCGGACCCCCTGTCACGTACGCCACGGGAGCTGAGGGGGGCGGTATGTTCGTGACCGGTAGTGCAACCTCAGCACGTTCGTCCGTGATATGGGACTCGGTAATGTTCCCAGGAGGATTGTCTGTAGGGACGAATTCGGGGACGATGACCTCTTGCCCAGGAATAAATAAGAAACATGTGTACGTTCTTTCTAGTATGATAATTTTTTGATGGCTCCTTTTAACAACACAACGCTGTAATTATTATATGCAATCTCTACACGTCATCACATCTGTCTGTCTGTCTGTCTGTCTGTCTGTCTGTCTGTCTGTCTGCTGTCTGTCTGTCTGTCTGTCTGTCTCTATTTCTCTCTCTCTCTATATATATATCGGATAATGAAATTATATATATATATATATATATATATATATATATATATATATATATATATATATATATATATATATAATTTCATTATCCGATATTTCTACCTTTCGTCTTCAGCAAGACCATTGTTCAATTTGATATAGTTCAATTTCACATTGCGCACCGCCTTATTTTATTGCGCCTATTTGTTAATAAAGAGCCACAATATCAATCAGTATGTATTCGTGAAAATAGCACCTGACGCCGGCAGGACGCTAGGCCTTGACCGGGCCCTGAACTAAATGTGCGATTCGTTATAACGCATCAACACTTTCGCGTGACCCGCTTAACCTCGCAGGGTTTATATGTCAGAATATACATGTTGTTTCAATAATAGGCATCGACGAACTGATGTGGTCGAAATGAACCTACATTAACAAGCACAGTGAAGCAGAAGAGTATTGCATTTAGCGCGCGACAGTCACACTTCGAACACAATGTACGTCAACAGTGCATCGGCCTACTTAATGCACCCCAGAAACATGAGGTCAAGTTCAATGACCTCACTGCTAATTTGAAACACACTTACATCGAGCGATATTTTGAGTTTGTTTGAAAATAAGCCGATCGATGTCCATAACCAACTCAGAGGCAGAATAAGTTGCTTCCACCTCGCTATCTCAATGCTATTTTAATCTCTCTTTACTGGCGTCTACCGTTCTGTAATTCGCTCAGCGTATTCAGCGGGTTACGAACAGCAAACATCGTCTGCGTTTGTTGCTAGCTCACCTGACTGGATTATTTATTACTGACTTGGCGTAAATAGCACAAAGCTCGTAAATACACAGTCTGACGTCTGGCGGCACTTGTTGACAACCCGATATTAGCCCACTTGCATATTCATGCATGACGGCATCAGACGAGCTGAGGCTATTAATAACTTCACCCGAACGTACGAATCAAGGTCAACGTCTAGCGCGCGGTAAACAGCGACCGCCGACAAATGCTGACTAGTCGTGACTTGTGGAAATGTATCGCTGACTTGATGGAACTGCTGCCGACTGATACGATCAGCAACGGTTGGCAAACCCGGTAAGACTAGAAGTGACAATGCATGTAATTAATACTATATTTACCACAACGTTCACCACGCAACTGTAATATTTGCTTAATTGTAGTGTAATTACCCTGATACAGAATCAAGGAAGGGCTATAAACTACTCAGTCATGCGGCGTTTGCGTAGAACGCATTCACATTTGATGGCTTGTTGTACATAAATTTAAAATATTTGTTTAAATATTTTCTTGCACGCAGTTACGCACATATTAACAATGATTATTATTATTATACATAAAATGCGTATGTGACTCGCACGCACTGACGCACAAACGCACGCACATCATGCTCATCCTCCCCCCTCCCTCCTCCTCCCTCCCTCCCTCCCTCCCTCCCTCCCTCCCCCTCCTCTCCCTCCTTCCCTCCCTCCCTCACTCACTCACTCACTCACTCACTCCCCACTCACTCACTCACTCACTCACTCATTCACTCACCCACCCATCCAGTCACTCTCTCACTCCCCCCACACAGCATGCATGCGTTCACCCACACATGACAAACGGTATTATATAATTCTTAGACATCTGCGTGCATTATGATATTATAATGACGTTCACACTGTAATAGTGTCCGTGTCTGAAAGCGATTTCGCGGATTCCATTAATAGTAGTATTCGTGCTATTCAAAATGCATCAGTAGGTAATTTACTCAGTAGGTAATTCTTTTCAGGAAACAGTTGCTGCAGACAACAGGTTAAACAAATAACGACACTACGACTTAATAAACGTAGGTAGACGTCCATTAAACATGTATAATTGGTAACAATAACTCGGTGGCTGCATACGAATTTTATTTGTAGACGTTGTCTAATGTTCTCAAGTTATTTTCTCACAACGTAGTCCGAATCTTGCAATTATCCAACGATTTTCTAATGTTATTATTATTAGGCGGGGATTACAATTCACAGTGAAAAAAGATGTTTAACATTTCACAGGGAAAATATTTGGGTTTTCACATTTCACACTGAAAAATACAACATCTTGTTTAATTGATGCTATTTTGCGGTTTTGTGGTGTAGTCGTATACATATCCTTTGGTGAATATAAATCCGCAAATAGATCGACAGTTTTAGTCACTTGTCGCCAGTTTCATGAAGAAAGTGATACGTCATTCATGGTTCACAAACCTATTTTATTATGCCTGTTATTGACTGCATTAGTTAATTAACCGTATTAGTGAATTTCCGCTGTCACGTTGGTCATGTGAAGTATCGTATCCCGGTACACAGCGAACACCTAAAGAGAAGAGGGGAGTTACGCAGTAAGTGTCACGGGTGCCTAGAGTGTTGATTATGCGACGTAAGCCGCAGTCACGAAGTCCGCTGGGGTCTGTGTCAGCGGCGCATGACTTTTGAAGGATGGGCCGAGTGCGCTGTATAGACATCAACAAGGACAAGTGTGACCTAGTTCACGATGTTTTAACAGTCGACTATTGTCAGGTGTCTGGTGCACTCCCAGTTCCTTGTTTGACCTCCCCGCTGGGTGCTTCACTATAGTTGTAGTTAAGTCTCGCCAATCAACATTTTGTAGGACAAGGAAAAAAACGTAGTTCAAATGTTAATATTAATTCTAAAGACAAAAGTAAATAAGAAAAAACTAGTAGATTTTATTACAGGAATATAGAATTAAGGTAAATAGGATGATAACTTAGAGATGGAAAGATCTTGAAGAACACCTGGAGGAAGAGAAGCTCAATCAAAGAGACTGTTTTGTATACCTGAGTGAAGCAATGCGTGGAGATGGCAACTCGAACACCAACGTTTGCAGGAGGATTACAGCAGGACCAAACGCTTGCAGAAAGGTCGAAGGGGTGATGAGAGATAGATGCATATCACGTAAACTTAAAAGGAATAGGAAAAGTGCTAACCTCGTGTGTTAATACGGCACACGTGTATTAACTAAACATCTTGCAGAGCTGGTTTCCCCGTATTTTCAAACGAAGGACACCACTAATAAAACGCATTAGGGTGAGAGTATTCCACCAGGAGAAAGACTAGCAATCACATTGCATTTCATCGCAACTGGCTAAGTGTATATACTGGTTAGAGTAA
Source organism: Ridgeia piscesae (assembly GCA_025642075.2). Classification (NCBI taxonomy): domain Eukaryota; kingdom Metazoa; phylum Annelida; class Polychaeta; order Sabellida; family Siboglinidae; genus Ridgeia; species Ridgeia piscesae. Next base: position 282,008 of record JAODUO010000548.1, read on the forward strand.
GGTGGGCATAGTACCCTAACCATGCATAGGGACAGGGTAATAAATATCGTCATACCAGTTAGCTCTATTTAATGCAATATGTCGACATATATCTACAATAATGTTAACAAACTACACTGCCTATATGTCATCCAAATCCAACATGATTGGATTACAATATTTGTGTGGAATTATGATGTGATTAATTATGTGCATTGACTTGATATGGGAGTTTTCCCCTTAGCCTTAGCCTTAAGCTTAGAGGCTAGGTCCCGCATGATCAGCTGTATCCATCTTTGCCAGCTTACGATTCACATACTATTTGCATGGTCAGGACACACAGATATAAGCGAACGCTTCAACTGTATATAATCAAGTCAATTTATAAACAAATCTATTTATATTTTATAAAATGATATAAAAACGAAGCCACGATCTCTGTGAACGAACACTGTACTCAAGTCATAAAGAGAGCTGAAATTGACCCTCAGGCTCAAGTTACTCAGGCTCAAGCCTCGCAGGATTGTGTCCCTTATTATGTTTTATTTGCACTGGTTAGAGTATCTCTCATAGCTGTTGACGTCGAAGGAGTAGGTGCTACCACTCGGTTTCTGTCGTCGTCTATGTCCCCGTAGTCTGCTTGTTGACGTGGCTATCATGCGAATGATAGTAGACACTATGTCATCTCATCTCCGCCTCAGCTGGTGCTTCAGGTGTTGACGATTCCTCGAACGAAATGTCATTCTCTTGGTCTTTCTGAAATGATGTAATTGAAATGATAACATTAGTTAAATGCCAAGTAAACACGACATAAAGAATGTAGTAATCGACATCATTGCCACCACCCGAAGTTCACGCCGTTGGCAGAGCCCGATTGTAGTATTCCAGAGGCATTCGTGTTCTTGGAATGTTGAAGGAAAATGGTGACTTCTGATTGGTCACCGTGTGCAACTAAGTTGCACATAATATAACATGTTTTAAACTTGCAACTTGCTTGAGACAGAATTGCATGCAATATATTGCATGTAATGGGGTCCGACACACGGTGCAACTTATTAGTTGCATGCAACTAAGTTGCACCGTGTGACGGCACCTTAAATAACTGCGTAACTTTAAGCATGCTTCATAATCGACACGCGTATAAAAAAGTCACATCATTTGCTACGACATCCATCTTAGCGTTAAGAACGGTCTTAGCGGCTTCATAAAACCGGCCAAGGTATATAATGGTACAGATGTTACACGTTATGTGATATCGGACAGGCATCCTATAACGTATATTTCAGAAGTGACATGAAATGAGAAAAACGTGGACATAGCCACAACCCGGGCTAAGTAATGCTGAGCAAATTGTAATTGTGTGATATTTTTGTAATAATCACATATTACCTATACAGTTCGGCAACGGACACATTTTCAGTCACTGCTTACTCCCCGAAAACATTTTGTTCATAGAAAAACACATTAGATCCAGGGATTTGTCAGTTGCAGCAACAACACTTTGGAATTCATTCCATTTTTTGTCAGCGGAAATATAATGCAACTTTGTTGTCGTCTGAAATCTTGTTAAATTAACCCTTTTAGTTCCCTAGCCATTCAGCTCGGACAGAATCGGTCTTGTGAACCGACGCGCAAGGCCATGTTGGGAATACATGAGCTGCGTTCCGAAGTATTCCTGGTTTGAAGCAATGTCCATGGTGTATGCAAATATATCCGTTGTGACTTTTCATTACAGGCTCAAAGCGTGAAGGCAAACAGTAAGTCTAGGACACAATTTCACACGTGTGTCGTCGACCGGAAACGCACGCTCACAAATTACATTTTAGTCGCGCATGTCGCGCGTCATAGTGTCGCCGATAAATTCGAGAGAATATCGCTCGTGTAATCAGGTTTGTTGGAGTTTCACATGCGAATCAACCGCGGAACGATAAATGCGCTGAAAAATTCGTATGATGCGACCCGCTCGTGCAACCGGACCTTAACATAATTGTTTGTAGTAAACATGACACAAAGTAAACACAACGTTTTGTCGATGTTGTTGACACTGGATGCGGGATGTGGGTGCTGAACGTAAAATAATACCCTCGACGAGTTGCAGTCGAATAGTGCTGATTACGGTCGGCGGTTACTTGTTCAATGCTATCAATTACACGCACATTTAGCATGGGTGCAACATTAAAAACGCATGCAGTATATACTGCAAGGTTGTTTACGTGAGTAAAACGTATGTATTTAAATATGTTGTGCACTGGAGTTGGTACGAAATTATATTGGGTGGTTGAGACGAAGTTTCTGCACCATTCTGCTGTCGAGTCATTGGCGGTGACGTTTAGATTGCATTGTCATTTAACATATCCACGCCGTCGGACTTGGCAACGAGAACAACTAGGTGAGGGGAACTGTTGAAGATATTTTTGTGTCAATGAAAATCTCGTTTTTTTACCCCCGGTGGGGCTCCATAAAACATCTCCAGGCTCTCCGGAAACCTTGATTTCCTTCAAAACGCATCCCATCCCATAATACTGTGGGGTGTTTCTATCTGAAGTCCATCACTTACACCACATAAATTGTTAAAACTACACAACTTTCAACCATTACATAAAGAACAGGTTTATAAAGAAGCGGTCTAATATAACCTTGAATCATAGTAATATATAAATTAAGTGATTTGACTTCTCTGAAAAGTAAAGTACTGTGATTAGAAATAATACGCAATCTATGTGACTGAACATATACACAAACCAATGGTAGACAATTATAAATGCATAACGTCACGTCTACTCCCTTTCAAAATACTTTTTTTCATGATTGTATACCATACCACGTGACTTATTGTGCACTTGACTTGTTTTGTTTGTCTTTCATGTCGGGTTCTAAGTCAACTCATAGTGTCATATAAACTGGTGTAATCTCCCAAATATAAATAACATTATAAAAATAGGCTGTCAGTAAACAAATCCAGAATCTCGCGACCTGATCACACATTCAAGTGTGTGCGCATTTATTGTTAAACTAAGTGTACTTCAATGTGTGCATATTTATTTATTACTCATTTTTATTTATCAGTTCACATCAAATGCGCTGGAATATCCAGACATGAATTTAACGGCACTTACTGAAAGCTTGACACATGGCATTGTTCAGATTGTTCTGCACCCTGTGGCATTTGCCACAGAGACGTCCTAAATGACCACAAAGCAATCCATTGTGACCACTGCAAAAATGGATACACACACAATGCTGTGCAATAGATGACAGAGAATACAAACAACTAATACACTCGTCATGTTATTGGGCTTGCCCTGACTGTAATAACTTCAACTTCACAATAACAAGAAAACCTACAAATAGAATAAGAGACCAAACTTCCGGCGCATCCTCATAAACAGCCAAAGCATTAACATTAAAGCTGCATACATCGAAGTACTAAACAGCCTACATAACCTTAGACATGATCAGTGCAACAGAGTCATGGTTACATTCCTCAGTTAAAACGGATACATTTTCCCAGAACACTTTAATGTTTTTTATAAAAGACAGGGAAACAATCACTACTGGAGGGAGGGAGTATTCCAAATATCTAAAGCTGATCTCATCACAACTCATCTAACAAACTTAAACTCTAACAATGAGAGCATTTGGACAGAAACTGAAATAAAAGGAATGAAACCCATAGTCATATGCACCTTCTATCGTACCCCACATGACTCTCAAGAAACTCAAATTGAAGAACAACATCAATATCTGTCTAAACAAGGAAACAAGATAAACACACATAAAGTCATAATTACTAGCGATTTCAACCTTCCTAACATTAATTGGGAAAATCACCATGTCACAGCTAACAGTGGATATAGACTAATACAGTTGCTGCCAACAAATTACTTTCTCTCTCGTAGAGGAACATGGACTAATCCAACACGTAAACAAAGAAATGCCAACAATATCCTAGATCTCAATTAATACTCAGTGCCAGCTGCAACAAGCTAAAAGATAACTTAGGCCGGCCATTAACACGCCAACTTCGGGGTCGGTCTGATCGCATCACCTCCTGGGTGCCCAGGTTCACCCGCCTATTTGTCTGCATTCGTTTCCTTGGACGATTGGCCTCTCATTTGCCTACTGGCAATGTAGGACCTAATAACTAAACATACAAGGACATTATTAGATTTATTTAATTGGGCACAATAGCTAACTGTTTAATTTTCAGGTATTGTTTAATTAGGCATTTGCTGTTGTTACAGGAAACGGTGGACGAACTGAGAGGAGTGATTTTCTGAGGTCGGAGGGGGTGGCATGTCGAAATGCTGCTATCAATGGCAATGGCAGCAGAAATTACTTGATCATGGGGAAGAGAATAACGCCAATGTGTTGACTGTCTCGTTTGGTTTGTTGCTGCGTGATCCGGTGTGTGTCAATCTACATAACTATGTAACTGGCGCAGTCATTGTGTCCGTAGACGTGCAAAGTCAACATGTTTTGATAATGACAAACCGACTGACTACAGAGCAAGAAAACAACAGCATTGGAGATTTATAGCGTCATACATAGCTTGTTTCTTTGGCCGGCTTGTAGTGCTGGCATGCAACTTGGATGTGTTTAATATCACACTCTGCACTTTTGATGTGAAAGTCGATATATTGTTATTGTCTACGGGGTTTGCGACATGACGCATATTTAAGTGCCGCGTGTCTAGAGTACTTACATGTCCTTGGTTTAGAATATACTGTGAACTATATTGTGCAGTACATGACGTTATTTAAGTGCCGTGTGTCTAGAGTACTTACATGTCCTTGGTTTAGAATATACTGTGAACTATATTGTGCAGTACATAACGTTATTTAAGTGCTGTGTGTCTAGAGTATTTACATGTCCTTGGTTTAGAATATACTGTGAACTATATTGTGCAGTACATGACGTTATTTAAGTGCCGTGTGTCTAGAGTACTTACATGTCCTTGGTTTAGAATATACTGTGAACTATATTGTGCAGTACATAACGTTATTTAAGTGCTGTGTGTCTAGAGTATTTACATGTCCTTGGTTTAGAATATACTGTGAACTATATTGTGCAGTACATGACGTTATTTAAGTGCCGTGTGTCTAGAGTACTTACATGTCCTTGGTTTAGAATATACTGTGAACTATATTGTGCAGTACATAACGTTATTTAAGTGCCGTGTGTCTAGAGTATTTACATGTCCTTGGTTTAGAATATACTGTGAACTATATTGTGCAGTACATGACGTTATTTAAGTGCCGTGTGTCTAGAGTACTTACATGTCCTTGATTTAGAATATACTGTGAATTATATTGTGCAGTACATGACGTTATTTAAGTGCCGTGTGTCTAGAGTACTTACATGTCCTTGGTTTAGGATATACTGTGAATTATATTGTGCAGTACATGACGTTATTTAAGTGCCGTGTGTCTAGAGTACTTACATGTCCTTGGTTTAGGATATACTGTGAATTATATTGTGCAGTACATGACGTTATTTAAGTGCCGCGTGTCT
>JAODUO010000548.1:292500-295000 GCA_025642075.2 Ridgeia piscesae
ATATATATTATACCTTAGTTCGCATAAAAAGCGAGCCGATTAGGTAGCTGTGAAGACAATCTTAGCTAGAGAAGTTCTTCAGTCGATCTTACTCCCTATTATACCTTATTAGGTGTATTTCTGGAATTTGATTCAAGAGAAATTCAGCTGGCCTTGAACGAATTTTAAAATACTACCCAAGTTTAAAACACTTAAGAATTTTTAGAAATTAATTTGTAAACATGTTTTGAACTAAAATTTGAAAAAAGCACCAACAATAAAGTAATTCTCAGAGCATAATTGACAATAAAGACGATTACTGAGGACTTTTTTGCTTCTTAATTTTAACCGTCCATACCCGTCCATTGATATTTATACCCGTCCAAAAGTGAAAAGGAGGTTGCGGCACGCAGGAGACGATGAAAACTATAGTTGAGATCCATAACTGCGTTCGTGGCCGTGCATTGAGCCACTGGCGATTCCATGATCACTTGGCCGAATTTAACGCAGAACATGGCGAAGTTATGTTTTAAACCAGTGTTCGCTGGCTCAGTCGAGGTGCAGCTCTGCGGAGATTTGTTGCACTGCTTCCTCACATCGCCAGCTTTCTCGAAGAAATCGGTCATCCTGTTATTAAGCTAGACACTAGGTTTCAAATTTGTTTTAGGGACGACAGAAGTTGTTGTGTAACCTGCACCCACCACACACACGCACGCACGCACGCACGCACGCACGCACGCACGCACGCACGCACGCACGCACGCACGCACGCACGCACGCAGGCACGCACGCACGCACGCACGGACGCACGCACGCACGCACGCACGCACGCACGCACGCACGCACGCACACACACACACACACACACACACACACACACACACACACACACACAACCACATGTATTATATCTCATATGAGCGTCATTTAACTTGGTTGACATTTAACCTGGTCCCCGTGATCTCCGAGGGAGGCATAAGGCTTTCCCAATGTTGATGGCCAGGTTCTTACACGATATAACCCACGTATGCCCAGTCCAGGCACTGAATACAAGGCATCGACATGCCAGGTTGCAAGTGCTGAAAAGTATCGCAAATAACATTGGATATGGAAATAACACGGACACCGAACAATACGTTTCAGGGAAATATAGGAGGCATGTGTCACAGTGACTCAATAGCGGTTTATGTGGTTTTATTTTAGACAATTTGAGCTGTTGTTTTTGACCCAACCGACGCGCATATATATATATATATATATATATATATATATATATATATATATATATATATATATATATATATATATATATATATATATATATATATATATATATATATATATATTTTTTAATAATGTAAATAGTGAAGTCGGAATTGGATTGTCAATATACGGAATTACAGTTTGACACACATACACACACATACACTTACATTTATATATATATATATATATATATATATATATATATATATATATGTGTGTGTGTGTGTGTGTGTGTGTGTGTGTGTGTGTGTGTGTGTGTGTGTGTGGTGTGTGTGTGTGTGTGTGTGTGTGTGTGTGTGTGTGTGTGTGTGTGTGTGTGTGTGTGTGTGTGTGTGTGTGTGTGTGTGTGTGTGTGTGTGTACCGACTTCGCGCGTCACCGAGGTTTAATTGTTAGGTCCACCGATTGTTACGTTCCCGTATTGATTGATGAATGGCGTGATGACGTAGTCGGCTGGATGTCGGTCGAATTGTTCATCATGTATTCGCAGCTCAGTGCAGCAATAACCCTGTGCTTGCTTTCAGGTGAGTATTTAATGAAATTTACGAGAAACTCTAATATACATGTGTATACTATAGTTAATTTTGCTTAGTGCATTGAATTTGAGGTTAAATTAAAACCTTTACCCAAACAACATAACAATACAACAGCGTACGTCAACCATAACAACAGAGAGGGAGAGGGAGAGAGGGAGAGGAGAGAGAGGAGAGGGAGAGGAAGGAGAGGGAGAGAGGGAGAGGAGAGGGAGGGAGGAGGGAGAGGAGAGGGAGAGGGAGGAGAGGGAGGAGGGAGGGGAGAGGGAAGGAGAGGAGAGGAGAGGGAGAGGGAGGGAGAGAGAGGAGAGGGAGAGGAGAGGGAGGGAGAGGGAGAGGAGAGGGAGAGGGAGAGGAGAGGGAGAGGGAGAGGGAGAGGGAGAGGGAGAGGGAGAGGGAGAGGGAGAGGGAGAGGGAGAGGGAGAGGGAGAGGGAGAGGGAGAGGGAGAGGGATCTCAATGGATCCGATAGACCACCTCCAACATTTCAGCTCGACACATACAAAACTGACGCAGATGTGGGTCCACAAAGATACACACAGAGAAAGACGCTGTTTTAAACTATACTCTTATAACTATAGATGAGCTAGTGCTAACCAAAGCCCCAGACAGGGCGAAGCCGGTACAGACTAGTGTCGTTAGCGGTGGCGCTACCTGGTGGTTCTTCTATACGTCACTCAATAGTTACACTGTGCGCTCGTGAGTAGGTCTAACAAACGAATCC
>JAODUO010000548.1:300000-305433 GCA_025642075.2 Ridgeia piscesae
AGAGACAGAGACAGAGACAGAGACAGAGACAGAGAAAAGACAGAGCAGAAAGGGCAAAAAAAAGACAGAGACAGAGACAGAGACAGAGACAGAGACAGAGACAGAGACAGAGACAGAGACAGAGACAGAGACAGAGGGGGGGGGGAGAGAGAGAGGGGGGGTGAGAGAAAGAGACCGAGCGAGTGGTGCATGTAAATTAAATAACCACGGTATATCAGACAACAGTGTGTCTATTTTTTATTACGGCAACAATGTCGTTAATGGCCAGTTAAAAAGCTAGAGTACCAACTGGTGATTTCTGCTTCTTCTTCCTTCTTCGTCATCAGTTTTCGAGTTTCATCTTGTGCTGCCTTTGCCTCTGCCTCTTCCTGAATGCGAATACGTCTAGTCGACAGATAATATCGTTATCGTAGACGCGAGGTAAAGCTTGATTGTACCCTATAGTCATATCGTTATACTAGAAGCATATCTGCCTGCGTGCGTGCGTGCGTGCGTGCGTGTATGTGCATACATATGTGTGTGTGTGTGTGTGTGTGTGTGTGTGTGTGTGTGTGTGTGTGTGTGTGTGTGTGTGTGTGTGTGTGTGTGTGTGTGTGTGTGTGTGTGTGTGTGTGTGTGTGTGTGTGTGTGTGTGTGTGTGTGTGTGTGTGTGTGTGTGTGTGTGTGTGTGTGTGTGTGTCTAGCTCGTGCGTATATTTACGTATGACATTCACCAAAGGGAAGGGGGAGGAGGCGCATGCAGACACTCGACTTATCGTTCAAGCAGCCTGTTACAACTGATAATGTAACAATCGCCTGTTATATATTATATAATAACTGCCCGATAATGTAATAAAACGCCTTATAGTGTAATAACTGCTTGATAATGTAATAACATCACCTTTTAATGTAATAAACTTGCTGCCTGAAAATGGAATAATATTTGCCTGATAATGTAGCACCGTGAGTTATATATTCTCGCCCAATGAGCTATAAATTCTCGCACAATGAGTTAAACATTCTCGCTCAATGAGTTAAACATTCTCGCACCATGAGTTAGACATTCTCGCACCATTTATTAATGGGATATTGGTCGTAATATGCTACTTGACGTCAACTACAACGATATTGAACTTGCCGGCGCAAATCGTGGTATCGATGACCGCACAAGTCTTCCCGTTCCATGCTATAATGTCAGAATACCTAATGTCCACAGTCGTGGTGTTTTCAGGTTCAACCCTAGTGTGAACGCCAGATGATGACATGATTTATTAAGGATTGTTTTATTAAGCTTTCTTACGGGATTTGTTGACACTTTGGTGGTTGTCAATTATCGCATGATGTATTCAAGATCCAGCGAGACGATGAAAAGCCGAACTAGTCGGCAGCAGATTGCGCAAACAGATGTAACATATAACACTGAACTGTATTGCAAAATATACTTGTTTGCTTTGTGATTGGACTGTCGTTTTATTTAATGTAACTTTGTCTTGCCTGTGACATATCCAACTCACGTTGGTTTCTTCACAGTTATTCTTAGTACGGTTTGGTTACATTTATTTTCATATCTACCTAACAGGATACTTTGCGCATAGCCTAAATGAACCGATTTCCGAACAGGTGAAATGGATCCCAATTTTCAAACGGTGTTATATTATATATATATATATATATATATATATATATATATATATATATATATATATATATATATATATATATATATATACATGTGTCCAGTATAGTCTGCCGGACATTTACATTTCGCTTCCCTTTCTTTCGTTATAACACACGATCCACCGTTTATACACGTAATGTTGGCGTCGGCACACGTCAGGGGACCTGGGAATAGGAACATGTATTAAGTTCAGTGGGCAATGTTTCGAAACAATTGACCACGCCGTAATTCACATATGAAAACCTTATGAAATTAATATCCATCACTCTGATTAGCCATGTAGTCATTCGTACCGCTGGACTGGGGCAATGGAGAGAGAACGAACCTGCCCAATACTCGAAACTACAGCATAGGATTGTAAGCCGGTTTCGCTCGAATGAGAATCCAATGTTCTCGTCACTGTGCCACTGCGCTTAACTGGCGCAAGAATTGATTGCACAATATATATATATATATATAAATATATATATATATATATATATATATATAGAATGATGACGTCAACATACATAGGTATGTTTCTGAAGGTTCGAGATAAACAAAAATTATGTTAACGTCTTGCAGACTATCTTAATGATGTGAATCAAGATGGCCTATAACTGTCCTAATACAGACATGAATGAAAAGTGATATATATATATATATATATATATATATATATATACATGTATATATATATATAATATATATATATATATATATATATATATATATATATATATATATATATATATATATATGTTTTATGTGTATATTAGGCATCTTGGATGTACATCATAAAGATGTCTGCAAGACGTTAACATAATTTTTGGTTTTATTCGACACCTTCAGAAACATACCTATGTAGGTTGACATCGTCATTCTACTGCATTTAATAAAGAAATTATGACGAAATCTACATATAGTGCAGTGTGGTAGTGACATTGCATTCTGAAAAAGGCCAAGGGGATGGCCAGTGGCCATCCTGCTAAAAGTTAATCTAAACACTAAAGAACAATAAAAAAGGTAAAGATTGGAGAAAAAAAAACATTGCAATGTTTCTATAACTATCGCGTCCTGGCACCGAGCTATTGTATGTCGGTTTTTATGGAGAAATGGCGATGACTGAATTGTGAAGAAGGAAATTGAAGCACACAAGGAGGCCGTTGGGCAGCGAAGAACGAAGGAAAGAAATATTACGTTTCACATTACGTAGGGGTAGAGTGATGCTGTTGTTGAGCCACTTATTTATTACGTTGATTCAAAGTTTAATAGCATTGGTGATCAACTACATACACTAAGCTATATTGGAACTGTGCAAAACCTTCCATTCATTCTGTTAAATATGTTAGAGAGAAATTACTTTAAAATAATTTACGTCTGAATAAAATTGTCCAAATGTGCGAAATATACTGATTGCAACACGTCTAGTTACGGTGACGTTAAGTGTTCGCAGAGGCACGCGTGTTTTTCTGCAAAAAGAATATTCCATTAAGTCAATAAAGACATTCGAGTATTGCCATTAGAATAGAAGCCTTGATAATTTCGCATTAAGCACTGAAGAGGACAGCTACCAGCCAATGCAGAAGACGTCACCATCCTACTACATAACAGGTCATCACATCGAGTAAGAGAAATACCTCCTACATCAAGTTCCATATTGAGTCAACCTGGTTATCTCCCTTAGCAGAGGTTACGAAACATAGCCACGTTTTAAATGAACGCCGGCCCTAGATTCACCGATCAGATCCGGTAAGTAAACGTACCTCAAACATTTTTGTTACATTTTCGGATTGTCGAAGAACATTATAAGTAATGTATATTTTCCAACTACATGATACTGCAGTATACGTACTTTCGCAGAATCTGCCTACGAAGCCCTTTGCACATTTGCACATCACACCAGTCGCCGAGTCAGAGCACGAGGCGCCATTATCACACGGATTGCCGGAACAATTGTTGAGTCCTGTCACCAATAAGTAAATAAATAAATAGCGTAACGATAAGAGAATAACTTAGTTTTATGAAAACGGCACTAGAATAAGAACAATCATTAATTTGATTAAACCCAATGAATAAATGTATATACTTAAAATTAAGTCATACAAGTTCCTGTCACGAATAAATAAATAAATAAATAACTAACTAAATAAATAAATAAGTAACGATAAGAGAATACCATCTTTTTTTTACGAAAACAAGACTGGAACAAGCATATGTACAAATATGCTTGCATATCTATGGTTATATACATGATGCATTAACTGATACATATCAAATAAAACTGTATATAAGAATATGTATATATATATATATATATATATATATATATATATATATATATATATTTCAACCTTGGGTTTTATCCTTATTTTTGATTTCGTCAATTGATAACACAAGCAGTGTGTGCTCCCGTGCTTTCATGAGTGTAAGTTGTTAAACAGATAGTTAGCTCGTTGGTTAGGAGTGGGTGTGCCTGTTTGTGAGCGAACAAACGAATGTGCACGTGCACTTGCATGATGTTTGACTAATTGGAATTAATTTGTGATGTTTGATAATTTTAATGAGATTGACGACAAAACAATCACTTACGTTCGCAGTGTTGCCCAACATGAGTTATTGGACAGGCGCAGTGGTATCCATGCGTCGTATTGGTGCAAGTCGCTCCGTGTTTGCAAAACTTAGCCAGGCAAGTCATCTTTCCTGTAATACAGCTAGGCATATTTAAGATTGTATTGCATGATACGAAACTACAGTGCTACTAATGATGTCGAAATACAAACATATCAGAGAGCAGTTATAAACAGCTAATCAAGTTTATATATTCTATGAACGTCAACCGTTGGTCATTTGCAATTACAACTGACAAGTGCATTTGCAATAGCGACTTTCCAATTTGAAAAAAGTGCTTATACTTTGGATAAATATGCCGAACAGTAAACATTGAATATACGTCAACGTCATCAACATACGTACAACAACACACAGCAGTACACCGGGCGAGAGATGTTCTACGATATATTAATATAATATGCCATATTTCACAAACACGCATGGATGCAGGGACGCACGCACGCACGCCACGCACGCACCACGCACGCACACGCACGCACGCACACACGCACCACACACACACACAGACACACACACACACACATATATATATATATATATATATATATATATATATATATATATATATATAAATTGTCGCAGCTTAGAGGCGCACTGGAATTCTTTGCAAGGATTATTTTGTAATTTATCATAAGATGGCCTCAAACGTGATATAATTGGCTTAACAGAAATATTTAGAATTCGGGATTCTCAGCAGTACAATATAAACGGATACCATAGTTTACTTTTTTAAACAAAATTGCAAAATTATGATGGGCATGGTGGAGTTAGGACATATATTAAGGAAAGCAGTACATACACTAAACGCGAAGATCTCTCTATATGTATTCCCATGTTTTTGAATCTATATTATTTTTAAGTTCAAGATAATCAAATAATTTTTTTATAGTATTCTGGGAATAAGTAATACATGGTTTGCCAGTTAGTTATCCAATCGAAAACAGTGCACTGAAATACACAAACGTAAATTTTCTTAAACAAACATAACAAGTGGAGTGCCCCAAGGATCCATACTTGGACCAATCTTATTTCTAATTTATATCAATGATATAATTAACTCTACGTCTTTAAATTTATTATATTTTGCCGATGACACAACTATATACAAATCCTCATGTTGATACTTTTATTTACAACATAACCTAAGAAGTAAAACATTTGTA